>PVIU01001493.1:140731-211455 GCA_004026605.1 Ondatra zibethicus | reverse complement strand
TGTGGTGTGTGTGGTATGTGCGATGTGTGTGTGGTGTGTGTGGTGTATGTGGTATGTGCGATGTGTGTGTGGTGTGGTGTGTGTGGTATATATGTGTTGTGTGCAATGTGTGTGTGTGTGGTGTGTTTGTGTGTGTGGTGTGTGTGATGTGTGTATGTATGTGTGGTGTGTGTGTGGTGTGTGGATGTATGTGTGGTGTGTGTGTGGTGTGTGTGATGTGTGTATGTATGTGTGGTATGTGTGTGTGGTGTGTGTGATGTGTGTGTGGTGTGTGTGTGTATGATGTCTGTATGTAAGGAGTTTAGTCTTCATTCCGCAGCCAGTGAAGAGGCTGTGAAGACGTCAAGCAGAAGGGAGCGTGCTAAGATGTGCTCTGAGGTCGCTGCAGCTGTTACATGAAGAATAAATTAGACAGGGATGGAGGGAGCGCATAGCCAAGAGCAGCAAGGAGGAGGTGTGAGCAATTCAAGGGAGGAATGAAGGATAAACTGCATTCCAGGGGGAGGGGCACACAGTAGCAGCGGAGCCCGAGCAGAGGAGGAGCCACAGGGAGGACTCCGATGGACCTGGGGCACAGGGAGGACTCCGATGGACCTGGGCCATAGGGAGGACTCCGATGGACCTGGGCCATAGGGAGGACTCCGATGGACCTGGGGTACAGGAGGACTCAGATGGACCTGGGGTACAGGGAGGACTCCGATGGACCTGGGGCACAGGGAGGACTCCGATGGACCTGGGCCACAGGGAGGATTCAGATGGACCTGGGGCACAGGAGGATTCAGATGGACCTGGGGCACAGGGAGGACTCCGATGGACCTGGGCCACAGGGAGGACTCCGATGGACCTGGGGTACAGGGAGGACTCCGATGGACCTGGGCCACAGGGAGGATTCAGATGGACCTGAGGCACAGGAGGACTCAGATGGACCTGGGCCACAGGGAGGATTCAGATGGACCTGGGGTACAGGGAGGACTCCGATGGACCTGGGCCACAGGGAGGACTCCGATGGACCTGGGGTACAGGGAGGACTCCGATGGACCTGGGGTACAGGGAGGACTCCGATGGACCTGGGCCACAGGGAGGACTCCGATGGACCTGGGCCACAGGGAGGACTCAGATGGACCTGGGCCACAGGGAGGACTCAGATGGACCTGGGCCACAGGGAGGACTCCGATGGACCTGGGCCACAGGGAGGACTCAGATGGACCTGGGCCACAGGGAGGACTCAGATGGACCTGGGCCACAGGGAGGACTCCGATGGACCTGGGGTACAGGGAGGACTCAGATGGACCTGGGGTACAGGGAGGACTCAGATGGACCTGGGGTACAGGGAGGACTCAGATGGACCTGGGGCCAGTGCCTTGAACAGGAGACAGGGAATGGGAAGGAAGCCCAAGACAGCAGCTACCCTGGGGAAGCAGGCTCAGAGACTGGGCAGCTTGTCACCGAGCAGAGCTATTTCAGCTTATTGATGAACTCCAGTCCCCGCTACAGACAATGCTGCAGTTTTCCTGGTTTGACATAAACGATTGGCGTTGCTGAAGGTAATACAAACCTCAGGACAGAACACTACAGAGATGTCCTCAAAGACAACTTAGTGATAGATAGATAGATAGATAGATAGATAGATAGATAGATAGATAGATAGATAGATAGATAGAAGACAGATAAAGGAGTCTTTAAGATCAGTCAGTATCTACTATCTATTACAGATAGGTAAACAGATAAACCCAGAATCTTTTTACAGCTCATGAATGATAGAAACTTACTAAATATTTGTTCTAATTTTGACTGTTCTTGATATTAACAATAGCAGGCTTGGTTTTTTTTTGTTTGGACTATTTTTGTTTTGTTTTTGTTTTTTGAGGCAGGGTTTCTCTGTGTAGCCCAGGCTGCCCTGGACTCTACGTGGAGCAGTAGGATTAGCTTCTCTACCCCACTTCCTCCATCTCCTACGTACTGGGTTATACACGTGCACCATCATGACTTTTCGAAATGGTTCATTAAGAACAAATAATTAAAATTGAAACAGTCACTAAAAGAATAAATTTTTTAAAAAAAATTCACAAGTCCAAGATGGCCAGGCAGTGATTTAATGACCTGTTAGCACAAAAGGAACACTCTTCACAAGCAGCTTACAAAGCCAGGCGGTGGTGGCGCACGCCTTTAATCCCAGCACTTGGGAGACAGAGGCAGGCAGATGTCTGTGAGTTTGAGGACAGCCTGGTCTACAGCACAAATTCCAGGACAGCGAGATATACGCAGATACCTGTCTTGAAAAAACAAACAAAAAAAAGTATAAGAATTTCACAGATTTGATGAAAAAGATCACCTCATATATCCAAGGATTTTGGCAAAACAGAAACAGGGAAAAAGAAACCCACAAAGAAGATATCCAAGCATATCCTAGTCAAGCAGCTATACACCAGGAAAAGAGAAAAACCTAAAAGCCACAAGAAGGCAAGTAACAGATACAGAAAACGATCCAGTGGGGTTTGACTTCTCAGAGGCCAAGACGATGGAATAATACCACCATTACAAGACTCAAACCAAAACCCAAACACATCCTGTGGACCCCCCGAAGTCAAGACAAACAAGAGCAAAGACCATTCCTCTCCCCCAGACCTGCGGTGAGAAGTGTTCAGGGAAGCTCTTGAGGGTGAAGAGCATGGGCTGGGATGGAAGGCTGGAGCTTTGAGACTGGGGAGATGGCTCTGCAGACACGAGCATGTGTTGCTCTTGCAGAGGACGGAGTTCAGTTCCCAGCACCCACATGGTGGCTCACAGAAATCTGTAACTCCAGTTCCAGGGGATCTGAGGTCTTCTTCCGGTCTCTGCAGGCACCAGGAGTGTACATTGTACACAGTCAACCATCCTCGCAAGACACCCATACACTTAAAAGAAAACAAATCTAAAACAATCTAAATTTAAAAAAAGAGAGAGAGAGAAAAGATGTGAGAGAATGTGGCTCATGTCTTTGATCTCAGCACTTAGGAGGCAGAAGCAGACAGATCTCTGTGAGTTTCAGGTCAGCCAGGTCTACGTAGAGAGTTCCAGGACAGTCAGCAGGGCTATATAGATAGACTCTGTCTCTGAACACAAAAACAAAATAATTTTAAAAAGATAGAAGTTTAGAAGTGAGCAAAGATCTCTGAAAATGAAAAATGGACTAAAAACCAAAAGACTTAAATTTTTTAAATTTATTTATTATGTATACAGTATTGTCAGTATTCTGTCTGTGTGTATGCCTGCAGGCCAGAAGAGGGCACCAGATCTCATTACAGATGGTTGTGAGCCACCATGTGGTTGCTGGGAATTGAACTCAGGACCTTGGGAAGAGCAGGCAATGCTCTTAACCACTGAGCCATCTCTCCAGCCCCCGAGACTTAAATTTTTTAAAATTTGTTTTGTTACATTTTATTTATTTGGGTTGTGCATGCACATACGCAAGTACACACAAAGTCTCCAAGGAGTCCCAGTTGGGAAGTGGTGGCACACTCCTTTAATCCCAGCACTCGGGAGGCAGAGGCAAGTGGATCTCTGTGAGTTCGAGGCCAGCCTGGTCTGCAAAGTGAGTTCCAGGACAGCCTAGAGCACATAGAGAAACCCTGTCTCAAAAAATAAAAAAAAAGAAAGAAAAAAGAGTAGTTGGTTTTTTTCTTTTTTGCCCCTTGGGTGTCTGCCATTCAACTCCTCCAATTTATTCTAGAGACTTATTCTTACTTATGAATGGCCAGCTTGTTTCTAGCCAGCTTTTCTAACTTAAATTATCACATTTTTCTGTAACTACGTTTTGCCTCTGGGCTTTTTACCTTTTTTATTATTATTATTATTTATGTATTTATTTATTTATTTATTTTTTGCCAGGTGGTGATGTCACATGTCTTTAATTCCAGCACTCAGGAGGCAGAGGCAGGCGGATCTCTGTGAGTTCGAGGCCAGCCTGGTCTACAAGAGCTAGTTCCAGGACAGGCTCCAAAGCTACAGAGAAACCTTGTCTCGAAAAACCAAAATAATAATAATAATAATACATTTTTTCATGTGCATTGGTGTTTTGCCTGCATGTATGTCTGTGTGAAGGTGCCAGGTTCTCTGGAACTAGAGTTGCAGACAGTTGTGAGCTGCCGTGTGTGTACTGGGAATTGAGCCCAGGTCCTTTGGAAGAACAGTCCATCTGAGCCATCTCTCCAGTCCCTACCTTTCTTCATTCTATGTCTTTCTTTCCTTCTTACTCTATGGCTGGCTGTGTGACTGGGTGACTGACCCCTAGTGTCTTCCTCCCCTCCTTTTCTTGTTCCTAGCTCTTTTCTCAAGCCTAGATTTCTCCTCCTATTTATTCTCTCTGCCTGGCAGCCCTGCCTATCCTTTCTCCTGCCTACCTATTGGCCGTTCAGCTCTTTATTAGACCAATCAGGTTTTTTAAGCAGGTGAAGCAACACAGCTTTTCAGAGTTAAACAAATGCAACATAAAAGAATGCAACACATTTTTGCATCATTAAACAAATTTTCCACAGCATAAACGAATGCAACACATCTTAAACTAATATTCCACAAAGGAGAAGAAGTCTGAGTCCCTGAGATGTGTTTTATTTGTTTTGCAGGCCTGGGGTTGAACCCCAGACCTGCCACATGCCAGGCAAGTGCTGGAACACTACCCTACATCTCCATCCCCAGTTGGCGAGGTAAGTGCCTTCCCAGCTTTACTCACTGACCCTATAAACTTGGAACAGTTACATGCCAAAATAACAACACTTTTGTGAGGTTAAAAGTTTGTTTCTATATTGGTTTGGTTGAGTTGGGTTTCTTTTGTAGGGGTTGTTTGTTTTTTAGTTTAGTTTAGTTTTTGAGACAAGGCTTATGTAGCCAAGGCTGGCCTTGAATTTCTGACCCTCTTGAACCATTTTCCAAATGCTGAGATTATAGGCATTGGCACCATGCCTGACTATGGGTTTATAAACATATAATAGTAGCTGGTAACCACAAGCAGGTCCTCTGTGAGATTACTGTGTTGCAGTTCATACAGCCTGTTCTGAATGTAATAAGTGGTAAATTGTATGTAGTCCCTAAATACAAAACACTGCAATTGGGGTGTAGTTCAGTGTTAAGTGCCTGCCTAGCAGGTGTGAAGTCTTGTGTTTAATCCCTGAACTATAAAAAGTAAAAAATAGGGGCTGGAGAGATGGCCCAGTGGTTAAGAGCATTGACTGCTCTTCCAGAGGTCCTGAGTTCAGTTCCCAGCAACCATATGGTGGCTCAAAACCACCTGTAATAAGATCTGGTGCCCTCTTCTGTCTTCAGGGACACATGCAGGCAGAACATTGTATACATAATAAATAAATAAATCTTAAAAAATTAAAAAAAAGTTTAAAAAAAAGTAAAAAATAAAGATAAATAAAAAATAAAAATACAAGAAGTTGGGGACAGGCAAGATGACTTGCCAAGGGCAAGGGCACTTGCCAAGTCAGGTGGCCTTTGTTCCATCCCCATACCCACAGGACAGAAGATGAGCACTGATTCCTGAAAATTGTCCTCTGGCCTTCAAGTGTGCTGTGGTGTGGACAGACACACCACCACACACACACACGAAAGAAAGAAAGAAAGAAAGAAAGAAAGAAAGAAAGAAAGGTACTTCCTGCCTCCTAAGCAGCTGAGATCACAGCCTGCGTCTTACTATAGCTGGCACTATTGGATTTAAATTATCAGAATTTTTCTTAAGATGGAAAACTTAATTATAAACACACATGCAAATATAGACCATGGCATTTTTTTAAAGATGTATTTATTTGTTATGTATACAACATTCCATGTATGCCTGCAGGCTAGAAGAGGGTACCAGATCTCATTTCGAATGGTTGTGAGCCACCATGTGGTTGCTGGGAATTGAACTCAGGACCTCTGAGCCATCTCTCCAGCCCCAGCCCATGACATTTTAAAAGCAAAGCTATGGTGTGGTGGCACGTGCATCTTTGATCCCAGAACTCAGAAGACAGAGGCAAGTAGGTCTCTGTGAGTTCGAGGCTACCTGGTCTACATAACTGGATGCATTGTGAATCAATGACATTTTGGTACAGCTATAATGGCTGAAAGCAGAAAAATTTAAAGCGGCTTTTCTTTGTTCTTTGAAACAGGATTTTACATAGCCCAGGTTGGCCTTGAGCTCACTACTCACTATTATATAGAAACTGAAATGATATTATCCTGCATCCACAAAACCAGAGAGAATTACTAATAAAAAGGATCAATACGAAAGCATAAGGTTTCAGAGAAAAGAAAAACAGGAGAGTTCAAACAAACAAACAAAAAGGCACAATTTTTTTTTGCACTGTTTCTGCTATGTGACAAAAAAGCACAATTTTTAAACATTTAGAGGCAATTGCCAGAAAGCAAAGAGTTAGGGACGAGGCGTGTTAGCAGGATTTAGGAGCCAAACGGAACAAATTCTCAACAGCCAACAGTGGAACAATTTGAGCAATAAAATGAATAATGTCTTGGGCTAGGACCCAAAGTCTAAAATAAATAAACACGAACCACAGTGATCTAAATGAATAAATAAATACATAGGGGAAGTCAGGACTGTAATCCCAGCACTAGGGTGACTGGAGGTGAAAGGTCAGGAGTTCAAGGCTTCTCCTCCTTCACATTTCAAGTTCAATACCAGCCTGAGCTAATGTGCACTGTTTCAAAAACCAATAAACAACAACAACAAAACAAGAAAATCAAGGTGAAAGGATCTGACAGTGACCTCCGCAATCAAGTGGTGGTTCCTATCATTAGATGATGTCACATGATGGGAAATCACAAGAAAGATGCTAAATTTTTTGTAGGGACATTCTACATATAAAATGCCTGATAGGAGTCAGGAGAGAGGGCTCCATAGTAACAGCACCGTCTGCTCGCCCAGAAGTCTGCAGTTCAGTTCCCGGCATCCGTGCGGAGCCAGTCACAAGCACCTCCTTGGGTGACCTTCCCAGCAAGTCCCAAGCAGTTCCTCAGATCCAGTGCCCTCTTCTGGCCTCCTCGGGTACCTGTGCCCAGTCACATGCTCGTGCCCCCCTCACAGATACATCTGCTTAAAAAGAAAAAGGAACGCCTGATTAGTGCTTTACAAACTGTCAGGTATTTCATTTATTTTACTTAACTTTAATTTTTAAATTCCTTATCTATTTATTCATTGGTAATTGAGACAGGATTTCTCTGTGTAGCCTTGGCTGTCCTGGAACTCACTAGGCAGACCAGGCTGACCTTGCGCTTACAGAGGTCTGCCTGCCTCTGCCTCCCGAGTGCTAGGATTAAAGGTGTGCTGCACCATTGCCTAGCAATAATTTAAAAAAAAAAAAAGGAGCTGGGCAGTGACTTGTCCTCTCTCCCCACACGTGTGTGTGTGTGTGTGTGTGTGTGTGTGTGTGTGTGTGTGTGTGTAAGAGAGAGAGAGAGAGAGAGAGAGAGAGAATATAAATGTATAAGTATGGCGAGAGAGAAAGAGAGAGAGACAGAGTCTGGAACTCACTATATAGACCAGGCTAGCCTTGAACTCAGAGAAATCCTCCTGCCTCTGTCTCCCAAATACTGGGATTGAAGGTGTACCATTGTATTTAGATCCACTTAGGCTCTGGTTGCAAAAGTTACCTTGAGTTTGTGGTTCAGGAAAACAAGGGAAAGGGTAGAGGAGATGGCTCATCAGATAAAGGTGCTTGCCCCAAGCCAGATGGTCCCAGACACTACAGGGCATGAGAGAACTGACCTCTTCAAGTTGCCCTCCAACCCCCACACATAGACCATTGCATGAGTGGGCATGCCCAAACATACATACCAAGTAAACAAACACATTAATCAATAATAATAACAACAGCAACAGCATTAAAGAAAGCAAAGGAGAGGAATCAGAGGACTGTTGCTCACAAACGATAGTTCTGGGAGAACCTGAAACATGCCAGAAATGCCTGTGGTCAGCCCTATCCCTCACTATCCCCCCAACCCTGCCCCTCCTAGTTGGGAACTGTGGAAATGTGCCCTCTAGGCAAAGTGGTGCTGGTCAAGTCTGAGATCCGTGGGTGGGTGCGGATGGTGCTGGAGTTGGCACTGGTGGATCAGTCAGACCCCCTTTGGGCCTAATTCTTCACGACCTGCAACTGCCACTGGGCCTGTCTCCAGGTGGGACAAACTCTAGAATTTCTCAGGACCAGGCTGAAGCTTGTCTCCAGGAGAAAAGACTTCCATCTTAGCCGTGTCCTCCGTCTTACCCTCCTCCCCTGTGACGATGTCCTCAGTTCCCCTCACTTGGGTCCCTTCCTATGGTTTGTATGTGGTTTGAGGGTGTTCCCCAAGGGTTCGAGATGGAGAAGTTGGTTGCCTAGTGTGACCGTGTTGGGAGATGATGAGGTCTAGTGGGAGTGGTTAGATCATCACTCTCAGAAGGTTGAAGAATGTCTGATAGGACCTTAAATTACTAAAGAGTGAGCTGTTAAGTGTAAAAAGCCAGAACCTGAACCCTGAGTTTGGCTTTCTATTTTTCCAGGTGATCGCGCTCTCTCATCCACTCCTATCATTGTGACACCATTTGCCCGGAAGTCCTCAGCAAAACTGTTTTCAAACAGTGCCACGTCCTTGAAGCTCCAGAACGAAATAAACTTCTTTATAAACATCCAGCTTCAGACATTTTGTTACAGAAATAGGAAACAAACAAATACATTGTTGCAGGCACTGCCTCTGTGGGCTCTAAGATACATAGTTGTGAAAGAACAATGTAACCAGTGCAGACACAAACTGAAAGAAACCCGGTAGTAGGGGCTGTATTTGATTTCAAGCAGAAGGAAACAGAAATCTCCCATCATAATGTCCTAAAGACAAAAAGTATTATTTCAGTTAGAAAACAGTGTAAAAATGCCAGAAGCTCTTCCTCTTAAAGAAACACGCACTTCTCTCAAAAAGAATCGGGAAAGGTGCCAAGAAACTTTAAGAAAAACCAAAGTGGGGGGCTGGAGAGATGGCTCAGAGGTTAAGAACATTGGCTGCTCTTCCAGAGGACATGAGTTCAATTCCCAGCAACCACATGGTGGCTCACAACCATCTGTAATGAGATCTGGTGCCCTCCTCTGGTATGGGGGCAAACATGGAGGCAAAATGTTGTATACATAACAAATAAATCTTTAAAAAAAAAAAGAAAAGAAAAACCAAAGTGAACAGGGGCATGATGGCACTACCTGTAAGTCCAGCATCCAGGAGGTGAAGGCAGGGGCGGTCCCGAGTGAACTGCACAATGATTTTGAGGCCGTTCAGGACCAGACAACAAGAGCCTTTCTAAAACAAAACAACAAAACTGTATCACAAGCTTGTAATTCAAATATGATCATGTGGGTTTTTTTTTTTTTGAGCAATTGATGACAAGTTAAAAAAAATGAAGCATGTAATACAAACATCTGAAAAACAGTCTTTCTTCTTTTTTGACATTAGTTTACTTTCACACGGAAAAATGTAAACACGGGTAGAAATTTAAAAAAAATAAAAAGCCAGGTGGTGTTGATGCACCCTTTTAATCCCAGGACAGGAGGCGGAGGAAGGCAGATTTCTGTGAGTTTGAGGCCAACTGGTCTACAGAGTGAGTTTCAGGACAGTCAGGGCTACACAGAGAAACCGTGTCTCGTAAAAATAAAAAAATTTAAAAAAAGGAAGAGAAAAACTGAGCTACTACCACATACCTATCCCTTGGCTTCGATGGTTATTATAAATGTCATTGGTGTATGTGTGCATGTGAGGATGTGTGGTATATGCTATGAATTTGTCCATGTGTATATGCACGTGTGCATCTTTCTTTTCTCTACAGTTAGTGAGGTCTAGGGACTACCTTGAGTTACAGGCTGCGTGGACTCCCTGTGGATTGGGGGCTCCTTCCTACCAAACTGTGCAGGTGCAGTTCGCTCCTGCTGAAGGCCAGATCCTAGTGTTTTTTGTTTGTTTGTTGAGACAGGGTTTCTCTGTAGCTTTGGAGCCTGTCCTGGAACTAGCTCTTGTAGACCAGGTTGGCCTTGAACTCACAGACCGCTTGCCTCTGCCTCCTGAGTGCTGGGATTAAATGCGTGCGCCACCACCACCTGGCTCCCAGATCTTAGTCTTAACAGCTGCTTCTTCCTGAAGCAGCCGTTGGACAGTCTTCAAGTCGGGGCCACTTCAGCCATTCTCAAATCTTCCATTCCTTTAGAGTCAAAAGCATCTCTGGTTTGTTTAGCTCCTGAAAGCCCATTCCTTGGTGGTCCAGTCAATGTAGATGTTCAGGATGCCCTACTCCAGTGTAAACATGGGGGCAGGTGTCCAACACCCAGAAGCCTTCCTCAATTCTCTGTTTATCTAAGTTTACTAAGAGCCCCCTTTGATTATACACATTATGGATGCAAGAGTGCCAGGCCAGATTAAAGATGCTCAAACTGTGCTTTAATTTATTATCTGGGCCTCTCTAAAGTCCAGGAAGTTTAGATTAGGAATGAAAAGCTATTTGGAGATGTAACCACAAAAGACCCTCAGAAATAACCAATAGCCACAGATCCTAGGCTTCGCCATAGAACTCCTTGGCTGTGGGAGATGCAGGAAGTAGCTGGCCTTGAGCCCACAATCTGCTGCAGTAGAATCTCGTGCCTCCTACCCAAACCTGAGTCATGGGTTCTGGACTTTATTCTTTTCTCTTTTTATTATGGTGGCTGGTTGGGGGTGGGGAGGGCAAGCAGGAACAGAAGATGAGGGGAGTTTTAGTCTGATTTACCTAAGACTTCATTGCAACCTAGTCTTCCTGGCTCCATATGTTAATCCCCTCTCCTCCCTCCCAACTCTCAAGGAATCTAGAAAACCCAGGGAAGCCTTGCTGCTGCCTTGAGTGTTCCTTGAGGTAGCATGCAGTAATGCCTACTGTCAGAAGGGCCAAGTTTCCTGCAGTTACACGAGTGATGCTGGTGACAAAAGCCAGCAACCACACCCAGAAACCTGAAACCAAAAGTCAACCTTTTGACGGGTGATATCTTGGTTGACTTTGATGCATACAGGTCTTAAAACTGTAGTACCACCGGGCAGTGGTGGCACACGCCTTTAATCCCAGCACTCGGGAGGCAGAGGCAGGTGAATCTTTGTGAGTTCGAGACCAGCCTGGTTTACAAGAGCTAGTTTCCAGGACAGGCTCCAAAATTACAGAGAAACCCTGTCTCGAAAAAAAACAGAAACAAAACAAAAAAAAACCTGTAGTAGCATACGCCTTTAATCCCAGCATTCAGGAGGCAGGCAGGTGGATCTCTGTGAGTTCCAGGCCAGTCTGGTCTACAGAGTGAGTTCCAAGGCCACACAGAGAAATAGTGTCTTGAAAAACAAAAAAACAAACAAAAGTTTATCTTATTTTTTGCATGTGCATGTTCTGTCTGCATGTATGTATGTGCACCACATGTAGGGCTTTTGAATCCCCTAGAACTGGGGTTACAGATGGTTATGAACCATCATGTGGGTGCATGCTGGGAACCAAACTTAGGTCCTGGCCTCTTAACCTCTGAGCCATCTCTCCAACCCAGCCTTAAATCTTAACTAACTCATTTTTGAGGATAGAAGTGGAGATAGACAACAATCCCAGAGAACCAAGACAACAATATGGACACTAAGAGAGACTTACATAGATCTAATCTACATGGGAAGTAGAAAGTATAAGAAAACAAGATCTCCTAAGTAAATTGGGAGCATAGGGACTTTGGGGGAGGGTTGAAGGAGGAAGGGAAGCAGAGAAAAATGTAGAGCTCAATAAATATGGAAAAAAAATAAATTTAAAAAAATTTTTAAAAAATTAAAAAAAAAAGAAGTGGAGATAGTAGGTGGTATCTTAAATATGGCTCATTGAAAACCAAATCCTGTAACTACTAACCCCAGGCAAACGAAAAAGTATATGAAGAGGAGAAGGAATAGTGGCTTACTACCTGACTCAGCTGTGGATATATTAATATATATTATTAATCTTGTCAAAATTACTATGATGGGAGCTGGTGAGATGGCTCAGGAGGTAAAGCCGACAATGGCAGAAGGAAATAAACTCCCTAAAATTGTCCCCTAATCTTTAAACTTATGTTGTGGCACATATGCACCCACACACGCATTCACAGACAACATCATACGCATGGCACACATGAACCCACACATGCATTCACAGACAACAAATAAATAATTAATTTAAAAAGCTACAGAGAGAAAAAAAAAAGAAAGAAAACCAAATCCTGGACTCTACACTGAGCAGATCCACCCCATCCCCGACCCCTCCCTCACACCTCCACTCCTAGCTCTTAAGGAAAGCCCCTCTGAATATTGGCTTCCTGTGAGGCTAAGACTTGTCTCTAATCCCACTGCCAACACGGCACAGAGTTACTGCTCACCTTTTCAGTGAGTTTCTTGGGGTTTGGTTTGGTTTGGTTGAGACAGGTTCTCACCTTGGCTAGCCTGGAACTCTCTTAGCTGGCCTTGAACTCATAGAGATGTGCCTACCTTGGCCTCTCTGGAGAGCTGGGGTTAAAGATGAGTGCTACCTAGAACTCCCAGCTTGTGTATATGTGTGCGTGTGTACGTGTGTGTGCAGATGTGTGTGTGTGTTGCTAGGGACTAAGCCTAGGCCCTCATGCATGCTGTTGTTGCAAGGTTCTTTGAAGTGACAGCCCCCGTTTCTCAGATGGCCTTACCTAGCATGGAAAACAAGCGTCCCTCAAAGTCTTCATTCTGAGCCCATTGCACCCAGGTTTATTGTCTCATCATCTTGAAGAACGGCCAGGAAGGACAGTGAGGGTGAGCAGAGTTTTAATGACAGTGCGGAGCAGCTCCCTGTAACCTGTGAGGGGACACAAAAGTGAACTGCTAGCCAGGTCTCCTTGCCTGTGTCCTTTTATGCCTCTCTCACAAATCGGATTGGCTCTGACCTGAGGTAAACTAAGGACTGAGTTGAGAGGCCTCTGTTTGAACTGAATGGCTGTGGAGGGCTTTGGTTGGTCTGGAGATGAGGTAGCAAAGGCAAGCTCAGGAAAAGATAAACATGCCAAGATATTTCACTGGGGTTGGGGGTGGCACCAGGAAGTGAGGAGAGCAAGAGGTCAATGGCCTTCAGAGCAAAGCTGGTAGTCATTTTGGTGAGTCAAGGCCTTTTAAAATTTCCTGGGGCGGCCGGGCATTGGTGGCGCACGCCTTTAATCCCAGCACTCGGGAGGCAGAGACAGGAGGATCTTTGTGAGTTCGAGGCCAGCCTGGTCTACAGAGCTAGTTCCAGGACAGGCTCCAAAGCTACAGAGAAACCCTGTCTCGAAAAAAACCAAAAAACAAACAAACAAACAAATAAAATTTCCTGGGGCTGGAGAGATGGCTCAGTGGCTAAGAGCACATATTATTCTTGCTGAGGACCCATGTCTGGTGCCCAGAACCCATGTTGGTTGGCTCACAGCTGCTTATAACTCCAGCTCCAGGGTATCCAATGTTTTGGCCTCCTAGGGTACCTGCATTCAAGTGCAGACAACCTACACACTGAAACACACACATACACACGAGTAAAAATAATAATAAAAAGCAGGGCTGGCTGGGCGGTGGTGGCGCACGCCTTTAATCCCAGCACTCAGGAGGCAGAGGCAGGCAGATCTCTGTGAGTTCGAGGCCAGCCTGGTCTACAAGAGCTAGCTCCAGGACAGGCTCCAAAACTATAGAGAAACCCTGTCTCGAAAAACCAAAATAAAATAAAATAAACAAACAAACAAAAAAAGCAGGGCTGGAGAGATGGCTCAATGGGTAAGATCACAGATACAGCATTCAGGCAAAACACTCACAAATAAAACAAAAAATGAATAAATCTAATTTTTTAAAATTAATAATAATAAATAATAAAAGTCCTACAGCTTCTGAGTTAAATTTACAGCTTTGGGTCCCGCCCTTGCATTCACTGTCTGTACAGAGTTCATTGGAAGCCAGTTCTGCCACATTGTAATTGCCTTTCTCTGAGATAAGCAGCTCAGAAGCCAGCACTGCTGGACCGCTCTCTCCTATCTAGATTCCTGAAAAGAAGCTGCCTTAGTCAGGTACTCCATACTCCCTGTATCTAACACTAGGCTGGTACTCTGCTACATCCCCAGTTGTTGACTGACTGAGAAACGGTCTCATCTAGCCCAGGCTGGCCTCTCCGTCTCTATGTAGTTGAGGATGACCTCCTAGAACTCTTTTTTTTTTTTTTGGTTTTTTGTTTGTTTGTTTGTTTGTTTGAGACAATGTTTCTCTGTAGCTTTGGAGCCTGTCCTGGAACTAGCTCTTGTAGACCAGGCTGGCTTCAGACTCACAGAGATCCACCTGCCTCTGCCTCCCGAGTGCTGGGATTAAAAGCGTGTGCCAACACCGCCCCAGCTGAGGACGACCTTGAACTCTTGCCTCCACTTTCTGAGTGTGGAGATTACAGTCCTGTGTCACCTTGCTTAATTTTGCTTGTTTGCTTTCTGTGCTGCTGGAGATCAGCCTCAGGGCCTCCTGCACGCTATTGCCTCCTACCAGCTAAGCTACAAACACCACCCCCTCTTTCCCTCTTAAGTCCAGGGTCTCTGGAAGTATCCCAGACCAACCTTGAGCTTGCTCTTGAGCGTCCCATCTCTACTGAGCCTCCTGAGTGTCTGGAACGGCAGAGCTGTACCACCAGAAGCAGCACGAGTTCGTTTCCTGAAAACCCCACTTTCTCTGTCTTTATGCATTTGGTGATGGTGTAGATTTTTTTTCTTTTTTGAAATTTTTATTCTTCTTCTTCTTATTATTATTATTATTTTATGTTCATAGGTGTGAGAGTCAGATGCCCTGGAATTGGATTTACAGACAGTTGTGAGCTGCCATCTCCCCTAGGCTCTCCAGCTAAGGGGTTGGGCTGCCCTTCCCCCAGATGCTCTTCCCTATATAGCCTCAGCTGTCTTGGTTGCCATTCCTTTTTTTCCTTTTGGTCTTTTAGTCTCCTGGTTTGCTCCTGGCCTCTTGGTTCCTAGATCTCCCCTCTTCCTTTCCCCTTCTCCTTACAAGGCCCAGTTCAGATTGCTCGGCATATTCCGTCTGGACTCTCCCAGATGCCTCTGCCTGTGCTCTCCTTCGTATCTATAATAAAACTTCAACCCCCTAGAAGCAGTCATGTCCTTCATTTACTTCTTTTCTCCTCATTCATCTGGTGCAAAACTGTAGGAATGAGTTAGGGACCCAGTGCCCTCTCCTGGCCCCCAGGAGCACCTACCTGAACATGCACAGTACACACAGAACCACGCAAATATAAATCTATTTTAGAAATCCTTTCTTAGGTTGGGAATGTAGCGTGTGGGCTAAAGTTGTGTTTTAAGTTTAAATTGCAGTGCTTAAGAGATATATAAAACAAGCCAGGCAGTGGTGGTGCACACCTTTAATCCCAGACTCGGGAGGCAGAGGCAGGCGGATCTCTGTGAGTTCGAGGCCAGCCTGGACTACAAGAGCTAGTTCCTGGCCAGGCTCCAAAGCCCCAGAGAAACCCTGTCTCAACAGAGAGAGAGAGAGAGAGAGAGAGAGAGAACAGGCCAGGTGGTGGTGGCACACACCTTTAATCCTAGCACCTGGGAGGCAGAGACAGGTGGATCTCTGTGAGTTCAAGGCCAGCCTGGTCTACAGAGCAAGTTCCAGAACAGGTTCCAAAGCTAGAGAGAAACCCTGTCTTGGGAAAAAACAAACAAAACAGAAAAAAGGAGATCTATTAATCAAAATTACCTCTATCCTTTAAGCCCCTCTTGCCCAAGGATAGTTAACTTCCTGGAATGCTGGGGGCTATTGTTCGTTGATAATGAGCTGTGTGTTGTCACTTCAGTAAACTAGGTTGGTTGCTCCAACTGCACGGGATGTGATTGATCACAGGTAGGTAGGTGGGAGGTACAACAGGAAGCACGTTGGGATGTAAGGTGGCCCTCGAGTGGGCAAAGGCAGGAAGTAATGTAGCCTTAAGGGGGTTTGCCTTTATAAGTGTCTGACTAATCTACTTTAGTGATATTTCTCTGGGAATCCCACATATGCACCTGTCCAGTGTCCATCGTCCTGGCCAGTATTAAATAGAGCTTGCTTTAATTAGACAGTCGTGAACAGTGGCTCAGTTGTTAGAATATTTGGCTAGGATGCATGAAGCCCTAGACTCAGCTCAGCATCCACATAAACCAGGCATGGTAGTTTCAGGCCTGTAACCCCAGCATTTGGAAGACAGAGGCAGGAGGATTAAAGTTCCCCTGGACCTTGA
Organism: Ondatra zibethicus; assembly: GCA_004026605.1. NCBI lineage: Eukaryota > Metazoa > Chordata > Mammalia > Rodentia > Cricetidae > Ondatra > Ondatra zibethicus. The sequence continues at coordinate 195,200 of PVIU01001493.1, read as the reverse complement.
AGACAGAGGCTTGTAATGGATTATTAAAAATTGCTGCCGGATTCCTGGCAGGCAGGGGTGAGCAGGTCCCAAGAGCAGCCTGGAGAGAGGGGGAGTGGGAGGGAGAGGGATAGATGGAAGCTGCCTCTCTGAGAGGGAGTCTAAGGCTGGGAAGCTGAAGATTAGCTTGGATGGAGGAGGGAGTGGGCGTGGCTTGTCTCTTAAAGAAACAGACCATTACAGACTTGGTGATGACAGGGGAGAGAGAGGTTGAAGTCAACAAACTGTCTTTGCCCAGTGGGGTAATGGAACTGTTTCTCTGTTGGAACTCTGGATCTGAGGGAACCTAAACCCATGTTCCTGAGCCATTGTCACTCATATTTGGCTTCAAAATAAACTATTCCTTTTCTCCTTGGAGGTGAGAGTTGTGTTTGCCTCAATACTGCCTGGGGGTGCTATACATTTAAAAAGCATTACTGAGGCTGGTGAGGTGGGTCAGCCAGGAAAGGCACTTGTTACTAATGACATGAGTTCAATCTCCGTGGCCTATGTTGTCATGAGAACTGACTCCAAAAGGTTGTCCTCTGACCTCCACCTGGGTGCACATGCAGATACACACACAGTATATAAATCAATATAATAAAATTATTAAAAATATATACATTATTCTCAGGCATGGTGATATATACCTTCAATCTTAACATGTGGGAAGCAGAGGCTGGCAGATTGTTAATGATTCTGAGGCCAGTGTGGTTTATATAGCATGTTCCAGACCAACAAGGCCTATACGGTAATCCTCTGTCTTAAAACGCATTTATTTGTGTTGTGTGTGTGTTGAGTATGTGTGTGTGATGTGTGTGGTGCATATGCATGTATGTTGTGAAGTGTGTGTTGTGGTGTGTGTGGTGTGTGTACTGAGTGTGTTTGTGTGTGTGTTGTGGTGTATGTGCTGAATGTATTTGTGTGCATGTGTGTGTAGTGTGGTGTGTTCATGTATTGAATGTATGTGTGGTGTGTGTGTTGAATGTGTTTGTGTGTGTGTATTACTGGGGATACAGCTTAGTATCAGAGCATTTGCCTAACATGTGGGAGGCCTGGAGTTCAACCTGCACCCACCAGACAAAAAAACAGTCCAGTGTAAGAGCCCGTTGCAGTGGCCTGTGCCTATAACCCAACTCTTAGGAGGTAATGGCAGGAAGATCAGGGATTTAAGGTCATCCTCAGACATATAGCAAGTTCAAGACCTTCCTGGACTGTAGGTGACCCTGTTCCAAGCAAGCAAACAAACCCACTGGAGTCAGGCATTGTGGTATATACCTGGACTCCTCTAACACAGGAGGCTAAGGTAAGGCAGAAGGAGGCTGATTTTGTAATGGCCTGTGATACAGAGTGATGGCAAGGTAGCTAATTTTTTTCCTCTCTTACTGTTTCCTGCATTTCTTTTTTCTTTTTTTGGTTTTTTGAGACTGGGTTTCTCTGTGGCTTTGGAGCCTGTCCTGGAACTAGCTCTGTAGACCAGGCTGGACTTGAACTCACAGAGATCCACCTGCCTCTGCCTCCTGAGTGCTTGGATTAAAGGCGTGCGCCACCACCGCCCAGCTCTTTTCCCATATTTCTTAAGAACCTGTTTGTAAGTACATCTAAATTTTCAACTCTTTAAACATACAAGAAATAAATACATATGTACGTATCCTGTAATTAATAAGTGTGTGTTTAAAAATTAAAAAAAAAACAAACCTGGAAATGAGAGGACAAAGCCAGTGCTCCAGCAGCTGCAGCCTGGTGCAGAGGTCATTGTGCTGCTGCAGGATGTTGCTGAGCACAGGAGGGGCATGCCTCTGCCTTCTGCTTTGAGTGCCCCAGGAAAACAGGATCTCCTGATGACAGACAATAAGCTTCATTTCCATACATATTTCCAAACAGTCTTATAATCAGCTAGACCACTTTTCTCTACCCGAAGCAGGTATAACAAGGCCAGTATGAGAATTTGACTCCAGGTAGAGCATGGCCTTGAACTCCTGAACCTCAGATCTGGGATTTACAAGTGTGTACCACTGGCCTTGCTTACATATGTAATTTCTTACATGTAGGGTTATATTTGTAAGTTAATCACCTAGAAGTGGGCTGGAGAGGTGGCTCAGTGGGTAAGAGCACTGACTGTTCTTCCAGAAGTCCTGAGTTCAATTCCTAGCAACCACATGGTGGCTCACAACCATCTATAATAAGATCTGGTGCCCTCTTCTGGCATGTGTATACATAATAAATAAATTAATTTTTAAAAAATCACCTAGAAGTAAAACTTCTGGTTTAAGCCAGTGGTGGTGGCTTACGCCTTTAATCCCAGCACTCAGAAAGCAGAAGTAGGTGGGTCTCTGAGTTTGAGGCCAGCCTGGTCTACAGATCAAGTTCCAGGACAGCTAGGGTTACACGGAGAAACGGTGTCTTGGGTAGGAGGGGAAGTGCCCAAAACATAACAACAAAAAAAATCTGGTTTGGGCTGGAGAGATGGTTCAGTGGATAAGAGCACTGGCTGCTCTTCCAGAGGACCCGGGTTCAGTTCCCAGCACCCACATGGCAGTTCACAACTGTCTGAAAATATAGTTCCAGGAGATCTGACACCTTCACACCAATGCACATAAAATAAAAGTTAAATAAATCATTTTAAAAAAGAGTTAATAAGAAGCCTGAGCTACTAGGCTAATCAGTTTTTTAAAAAAATCTGGTTCAAAGAGCAAATGTGTTTTAAATGTTTGATCATGGTTAAAATGTTATTGATTTTTAAAGAAACTATTATATATATTTTTTTAAAAAAAACAAAACATGGGCTGGAGAGATGGCTCAGAGGTTAAGAGCATTGCCTGCTCTTCCAGAGGTCCTGAGTTCAATTCCCAGCAACCACATGGTTACTCACCACCACCTGTAATGAGATCTGGTGCCCTCTTCTGGCCTGCAGGCATACATGCAGACAGCACACTGTATACATAATAAATAAATATTAAAAAAAAAACAAATGGAAATCTGTAGAGAGCACAAGCTCACAGATCAGGGAAACCAGGAATATTACGGACTTGGGTTTGTCTCTTCTATGGAAGGGATGGACGCCTGTTCCCAGCCCGGTGACCTGTGCAATCTGTAGGGTCAGACCACGCCTGAATTCCCCAGACTATTACGTTTATCCCAGACTCTTTCTCCCTAAACCTTTATCTTTAGCATTCTGTCTCAGTCAATAGAACCCATCCTTAGGGGAGTGTCATCTGTATTTCATATCCTGCGGACCTCGGTGCTATCTTGGTCAGGGACCACACCAGATCCTAGGGTTTTAAGTTATAGAACTCATCTTCATGATAGAGGTCACGTATACTCTGCAAAAGAGTTTTCATGTAATCATGCCTTAAGCTTTATTGAGCATGTGGAATTGAGATAATTGTTACCAGGAAACCTTCTTTCAAAATTGTAGTAGACTTAAGTACGTCTAAAGTAAACTGCCTGGGGTCAGACTGTAGAAATTTAGACCAGTCCAGCTAACTAAGTCTTGCTGAACCGGATCTCCTTCTTGTCTTTCTTGGCTCATTCTCTGTTGACTGTAAGCATTTGCAGGGACCCCACACATACACCAAAAGCAAACAAACAAACAAAAAACAATGGGACCAGCTGTAGAGATGGCTCAGCAGTTAAGAGCACTGTCTGCTCTTCCAGAAGTCCTGAGTTCAATTCCCAACACCCACATGGTGGCTCACAACCGTCTGTCATGAGATCTGGTGCTCTCTCTGGCACACGGGCATACATAGAGGCAGAACACTGTACAGCTAAGAAATAAATAAACAAATAAATAAAACAAAAATCAATGGGACATTTGCATCTACCCTCCACCTCTAAGTCAGGAAGAGACGTGGAAAGCTACAAAAGCTAGAGGATGGGGAGGGGCATTATGAAGGGCTGCCTTCTGGCCGTGAGGTGACCACTGCATTCATGACTTCACAGCAACTGTGGTGACCTGCACGCGATGGAGCCACACAGAATTCCAGACTAATGGGGAACGTGCTCCCCAGACCCCATCCTTTATGGAGGAGCTCTCGGAAGCTGAGAGTTGCCAGGGGTAGGAAGAACTTTTTTTTTTTCTTCAGGATATTCCCACTGATGAGTCCCCATGCTCCCGCGGATGACCCTACACTCATGCATCTATGGGTAGCACTCGTTGGATTTAGTCAATTATCAAAAATTTGGGGGTGGGTTAGCAGGCATGGTGGCACACACCTTTAATCCTAGCACTCAGGAGGCAGAGAGGCAGAGACAGTTGGAGCCATGACTCAGCAGTTAAGAGCACTGGCTGCTCTTCCAGAGGATCAGGATTTGATTCCCAGCTCCTACATAGCAGCTCAAACCATCTGTAACTCCAGTCCCAGAGAGTCCAATGCCGTCTTCTGGCCTCTATGGGAACCAGGCACACAAAATTTTAAAAGAAGGTATGGCTGGATGTGGTGGCGCATGACTTTAATCCCAGGGGAGGCAGAGGCAGGTGGATCTCTGTGAGTTTGATGCCAGCCTGGTCTACAGAGCCAGTTCTTGGACAGCTAGAACTTCAAAGAGAAACCCCATCTCAAAAAAACAAAACAGAACAGAAAACAAGCAAAAGACACGAAGTTGTGAGGGGGACATATTACAGGAATCCAGGGTGAGATTGAGAGTGGATATGGTCGTATTTCATTATTTACTTATATGAAATTCTCAAGGATAAAGAAAAATTATAATAGCAAAATAAACTGCTTCTCTTTCCTTTCTTTTTTCTTTTCTTTCTGTTTTTTTTTATTTTTAATTTCTATTTACTTTATATTTTGAGGCAGGGTCTCACTCTCTCTCTCTGTAGTTTTTGCTGGCCTGAAATTCACTCTATAAACCAGGTCTTGAACTCAGAGAGATCCATTTGCCTTGGCCTCCTGAGTGCTGGGAGTAAAGGTGTTCCCCACCATGCTAGGTTAAACTGCCTTTATTTTTAGCAGTAAATTAGCAACATCAAAACTCAAGAAAAAGAACAAAACACAAAAAAAGCCATCTTGATCTCCTGCATTGAGTGGTCAGGTCACAGTGATGTGTTACCTTACCTGGAGCTCTCTCCCTCCTCATCCTCTAATTCAGAGGAAAAACGTAGCAAAATATAACTTACGTTCCTATTGGATCGTTTTGGCTCACTTCCCATCTCTGGGCTCTCTGCCTTCCTTCCTCTCCATTCATAACTGTGGCTCCAAAGAGACAAGACAGCCACAGCCAGGCTTTTAAAACTGTTCCCTCGCAAATGGTATAGTTGAGATAAAGGAAGGACAGAGATGAGAGCAAGGAAAGAGATATCTCGATTGAGGGAGCCATTATGGCTAGCAAGAAACCTGGCACTAGAGAAATTCCCAGGAATTCACAAGGATGACCCCAGCTAAGACCCTAAGCAATAGAGGAGAGGGTGCCGGAAATGGCTTTGCCCTGTAGTCAAACTGATGAATATCTTAAATATCACCATAGAACTTTCATCTAGCAACTGATGGGAACTGAGCACTGGGCTGAGCTCCCAACGTCCGGATGAAGAGTGGGAGGAGAGAGAATATGAGCAAAGAGGTCAAGACCATGATGGGTTCACCCACTGAAACAGTTTACCTGAGCTAATGGGAGCTCACCAACTCCATCCAGACAGGGAAGGACACAGCATAGGACCAAACTAGACCCTCTGAATGTGGCTGACAGTTGCATGGCTGGGGCAGACTGAGGGGCCACTGGCAGTGGCACCAGGATTTATCCCTACTGCATGAACTGGCTTTTTTGGAACCTATTCTCTTCGGATGGATACCTTGCTCAGTCTAGATATAGTAGGGAGGGCCTTGGACCCTCCACAAAGCAATGTGCCTTACCCTCTTTGAGGAGTGGATGGGGGGGGGTAGGGTGGGGGAATTAGGTGAAGGGGAGGAGGGGAGGGAGCGGGAACTGGGATTGGTATTTAAAAAAGAAAAAAGATTGTTTTCTTTTTAAAATAAGTAAATTAGGCCGGGCAGTGGTGGCGCACGCCTTTAATCCCAGCACTCGGGAGGCAGAGGCAAGTGGATCTCTGTGAGTTCGAGGCCAGACTGGTCTACAAGAGCTAGTTCCAGGACAGGCTCCAAAGCTACAGAGAAACCCTGTCTCAAAAAACCAAAAAAATAAAATAAAATAAAATTAATTAAAAAGAAAAAAAGAAATATCTCAGAGTTCTGATAAACTTCAGCTAAATGTACCTATGACCAAATTGCTGAATTAAATTCCACACTGGTCTCTGGGGGGAAGAAAAAAGAAAAAACTCTTTCCTCCCGCTTTCAGGACACTGCCCAGACTTCGCCCGTGCTCTGCTTCCCCCTAGCGGCTGCTCTTCCAATCAGCCCTCCAGAGATAGCCAATTTCGGGTGGGCTGGTACTCAATTCTTGAAACACTTTGCTTTCCCAAACCAAGTATCCTAGCTCTGTAGACCAGGCTGGTCTCGAACTCATGCCTCTGCCTCCCAAGTGCTGGGATTAAAGGCGTGTGCCATCACCGCCCGGCAGGAAATTTTTTTAAATGAGTAACCAACTACTCTATTTTAAAGTGTTGATATTGTGATAATGCTGGGAATTACAGTCTTTGCGAATGTATTTAAACTTATGGTGAAAAGTTGTATGTAGCTTGGGTACAAAAGCTAAACGTTCTCACTGGGCGCGATGTCAGTCATCTTTAATCCCAAGCCAGCCTGGTCCACATAGAGAGCTCCAGGTCAGCCAGGGCTTGCTAGTGAGACTTTACATCCAAATAAAGAAATAATAATAATAGTAATTTTTGTAGCCCTCAAATTTTTTTCTTGGGAAAATAGGAACAGAACTTTTTTTTCCTTTCTTTTCTTTTCTTTTTTAATAGTTCATTCTGATTAGTGTCTGCAGGCTTTGGATTTTATTTATTTACTTATTTTTTGGTTTTTCGAGACAGGGTTTCTCTGTAGCTATGGAGCCTGTCCTGGAAGTAGCTCTGTAGACCAGCTGGCCTTGAACTCACAAGAGATCTGCCTGCCTCTACCTTTTTTTTTTTTTAAGATTTATTTATTTATTTTGTTTACAGTGTTCTGTCTGTGTGTCTGCCTGCATGCCAGAAGAGGGCACCAGATTTCATTACAGATGGTTGTGAGCCACCATGTGGTTGCTGGGAATTGAACTCAGGACCTCTGGAAAAATAATCAGTGCTCTTAACCTCTGAGCCATCTTTCCAGCCCCCAGGAACACAGCTTCTTAAAGATCAGAGTTATGTGCTGTCTCCTCAAGACTGGAATTGCCAGTTGCAGGTATAACTTCTGTCTTAGTTAAGGTTTTTATTACTGTAAAGAGACACCATGATCACAGCAACTCTTATAAAGAAATATTTGATTGGGGTGGTTCCTGCTGTATATGTTGGTGATGGTCATTTTGCCTGTAGGAGACACTGAATGCTCAAGGGTGGGAGTCGATGCTACAGGTGTCTCACACTTCTGTGAAGAGCAGAGATGAGCCATGTCTTAGTGCTGGGTGACACTCCAAGTGAGAGAAGCAAGCATAGGAAGTGTTAGCAACCTGAGACTCCACTTGGCTTGAGCTACATACAGACATCTTCCAACAATGTCCTTGGCAATCTGAGACCCTGATTTTGCATGTACTGTTCACACATCCTCTCCAGACAATGCACTTAGCAACCTGTTAGCAACCTAGGACCGCCCCCACCTGCATCAAACTGCACCCTCCCACAAACTCAGGAGAATGAAATTAAGTTGTTTTTTCCCCTTAACTATCATCACTTAGATTCTACTTAATCACTCTCTAGTTATCTCTTACATGTAAAGGATCCAGTCTGCTCTGAACCAGTTTGGGGTGTGCCTTAGTTAGAGTCTCTATTGCTCTGATGAAACACCATGTCCAAAAATTACTTGGAAAGAGTTTATTTCCTTTACCCTTCCAGGCAACAGTCCACCGCTGAGGGGAATAGGGCAGGAACCTGGAGGCAGGAGCTGATGCAGAGGCCATGGAGGAGTGCTGCTTACTGGCTTGCTCCTTATGGCTTGCTTTGTCTGCTTTCTGATAGCACTCAGGACCAATAGATCATAGTTGGGCACCACCCACAACAGGCTGAGTTCTCACACATCAATCACTAAGTCCTACAGGCTTGCCTACAGCCTTATCTTACAGAGTCATTTTCTCAACTGTGGCTCCCTCCTCTCTGATGACTGTAACTGTGCCAAGTTGACATAAAATTAGCCAGCACAGGGTGTGTGCCCAAAAGGCAATCTGTGCCTTCTAAGTGAACATTTAGGAAGGATCCCCTGTTACCATCTTGTGCCTATGCATTACAGAGAAGAGACAAGCGCAGACAAGCTTATGTAACCCATCCTTGTCAATCAAATAGAGAACCACCAAAACTATCCTGCTAGGCCCTAGAAGCCAGACTGCTCCTTCCTTTAGACTCAATAAATAGAAGCCCCAGCCAGTAGTGTGGGGTCCTCCAGGACATTTATTCACGTGTCAAAGGTGACTCTTGGCCCCGAATCCTACTTGTTCTATCACTCTATTTTGAGTGAAGTTTCCTTGTTATTTTTGCAAACCTGCATGAACCTTCGTCATTTGGGTAAAAGTCCAAGAACCTGTTAGGACTACCAAGATTTGAACTACAGGTGACACTCATTGAAAGAGACTCGCCCTAAACCAAACTGCTAATGCTTAAAGCAAACCAAACTGCCCACATTGAGACATAGAATAATCCGTCCCATCTAACAAGGACTTTCCGTGTACTGGATGGAATGCCAAAAGCTTTTCAGATACGCCCTTGTGACCCAGCAGAGCATTTCCACAGGGCTCATGCTAATTTCCCAGTTTTGAAGATGAAAGGCACAAGGCTTGTTAATGGTGGCACTAGGGTGCGAGACAGGTTGAGCTGGCCCATCTCCAGCTGAAAAGCCTGCTCCATCCTCTTCCATAGGCTTCCTCAACTCCCAGGGCTTGATCGTTCCAGGCCTGTGGCATCACAGGGGCAGTCCATTCCTCATAGTGAATATCCACACCCAGGGAAAGATCTGGAAACCCGTCCCTCTAAAGTTTACATTAGCCATTCAGTGTCATTTTTCTTTTCCAGGGGGCATTTTTGTGCCTTTTCTAGCTTTTTCTTTATTTATTTTTAATTTTAAAAAATGTGTATGTGGTTGGGAGGGGAGAGGCAGGGAGGGGAGCAGAGAAAAATGTAGAACTCAATAAATATAAATTAAAAAAGAAATAAAAAAATGTGTATGTGTGCCTGTTCTTCTGTATGAGCACCACACATGTGTAGGTGTGTGTGTAACTCTCCGAGGCCAGAAGAGGGCACTGAGTCCTCTCGAGCTGGAGTTACAGGTAGTTGTGAATCACCTGATATGGTCGCTGGGGGAATGAACTGTTCCTCCAACCCCTGTAACAACTTCTTAGATGCAGCCTTAGAATCATATTGTCTCTGTAATGTCACTTGGGAGGTTTAACCTATCTCCCCAGCTCCAGTCCTGGGAAGCAGAAGCTGAATCAGACTAACCAGTGACCCCAATACCTACCTTCAGTAGGAATAATATAATACCATAATGCCCTGAACTATGACTACAAACATCCCATGGGCTAAGCAGTTTGCTTGTATTGTAATCTCACAATAATGCCAGGGCATGACTTATCAGCATTTTCTTCTGATTTTCAGAGTGAGGCTGAGGCAGAGATAACTGATGTCACAGAACTAGAGCCAGAAGTGAGTGTAGGCTGCTTATGTCAAGCCTGTGACTCCAAGCACTTGGCCATACCAGATAGATGCTTGTTAAGGATTTGGGTAAGTGAAAGAAGCTAGATTTCCCCCAATGTCCTTCTTAAAATATTTTTATTAACATTTTGAAAATTTCAGACGATGTATTTTGATCATATCACCCTGTCCCCCAACACCCAACTTTCTCTCTCATCTCTCTCTTTCTCTCTCAACCCCATTCAATCTGTGTTGCTCAGATTCTCTTGGGTATTAGACCTTCCCTGTTTCATGATTCACCTACCGGTGGTCTTACTCTTAAGAGAACAGACTCTGCACTTCATGCTGGTGGGGATGTTGCTGGCTTGAGCTTGTGCGGGTTTCCTGCACGTGACTGCCCTCCTTGTGTGTGCACTGCCCTGCTGTGCCTGAAAAGCCCAGCTTCCTTGCTGTCATCTGTCATCTTCGGTCTTATAAACCCCTACCTCTTCTGCAAGGTTTATTTGTTTATAGGCAAGGTCTTGCTGAATTGAGGCTGGGTTAACTCACTGCTTAGCCCAGAAAGACCTTGATTTGAGTTCCTGGTCCTCCTCCGTCTCCACTCCTAGAGTGCTGGGATTATAGGCACGTGCCACCCAACCCTTTGGAAGGCATTTGAGATGGCCCCAGGCAAGGTCTAAATCCATATCCATTAAACCAAATCCATTCAAATCCAAGGATTTAAATTCACTGTGTGCCCTGGCTTCCTGCCAGTTTGCTTCTGGAAAACTGAACAAGGCAATTCACCTTTATTCATTCACTGGGCCAGCCGAACTTCAGTTCATAAAAGAGGCAAGATGTGGATGTGGATGTGAGTGTGGGGAAGGAGGCCACTGGTGGCCTCAGCTCCCTGACTCCAGGGCTCAGTGAAACTTAGTCAGCTTCCTTGGTTCTTCTATAGCTGATTGTCTAGAACAAGGTGCGATCCCAGAAATTCAACTGCGTGAAAAACTCACTTTCCCTTATGGCATAAACCAGATAATTTATATACAATGTATATATTATATAAAGCTATACACACATACATACACATATGCATAAACATATATGCATGCATATACATACATACACATGCACACACGTGTACACTCACATATATATGTATGTATGTATATATACATTAGGGTTATGTCTATCTATGTTTTTTTGAGACAAGGTTTCTGACTGTGGCCCAGGCCATCCTGGAACTCATTCTGTAGACTAGTATGGCCTCAAACTCAGATTCGCTTATCTGCCTCCTGAGTGCTTGGATTAAAGGCATTCACCAAGCCAGGCAGTGGTGTCGCACACCTTTCGGGGAGGCAGAGGTGGGTGAATCTCTGTGAGTTCAAGGTCAGCCTGGTCTAGGAGAGCTAGTTCCAGGACAGGCTCCAAAGCTACAGAGAAACCCTGTCTCGAAAAACCAATCAATCAATATAAAGGCATTCACCACCACCGCCCAGCCAAGATTGGTATTTTTACCTTTATTATTATTGTTGGTTGTTGTTGCTGTTATTGTTGGGGGGGCAAGGGTAGTGTCCACCTGTTGGAGGACAATTTTGTTGAGTCAATTCTTTTCTCCCACCTTTGTGTAGGTTTCAGGGATTGAACTCAGGTTGTAAGGAATGGGCTGCAAGTACCTTTACTAGCTGAGCCATCTTGCCAGGCCCACAGGATTAGTTTTCAATGCTCCTTGTAGCCAGGCTTGGTGGTGCTTGCCAATAATTTGAACACTGGAGGCTAAAGGATCATGAAAAAGTAAAACAGAATGCATTTGTTTATTTGGGCCAAAAGGCATCTAAGGGTTAGATTTTGTGGAAATTCTCAAGGTGTTCTTCAAAAGGGCAGCACCAACTGACAGTGGGAGGGTGTTTTCTTCACCCCTCCCTCACCCTGGAGCTTATTTTTACTGTAACACACCCAGAAGTGTTAGCCTTTTAGCAATGATGCAAAACCAGTAAAGCAGTATCCCTTAAATTTTATTCCATGATGTTCTTTTATTCATGTGCAGAGACTCAACTTGAGGCTCTGAATCAGTCACTGATCAATTTTAATGTAATCAATGATGATGTATGACGTCATGGCATCTGGTCGTGGGCATTAGGTGCTCTCAGGGGACAGATCCCTCCATGAATCAGGTCTTCCTCCAGGTTAGGCAAGCGTCCCTGGTTCTTTGGTTGAGCCTCAGATAAGACTTATTCAGGAGTCTTGCAAAGAGCAGGGGAGGGACAAAACACATGCAGACACTTAGCTCTGCTCTGGTCACCCACGTGAAAGTTAATAGTGGGACCGTGTGGGCACACAGAATGCTACGGAAACAAGCCGGGCGGTGGTGGCGCACACCTTTAATCCCAGCACTCGGGAGGCAGAGGCAGGTGGCTCTCTGTGAATTTGAGGCTAGCCTAGTCTACAAGAGCTAGTTCCAGGACAGGCACCAAAGCTTCAGAGAAACCTTGTCTTGATAAAAAACAAACAAACAAAACAAAAAGAGAATGCTACAGAAACATTAGAAGTAGCACAACCTAGAAGGAAGTGGCATGTTGATCTTGGGAGCAATGAGGGAGCCATGATGGTGGGAACCAGCATGAGGGCAGATCACCACCAGGATGGGAGAGAATGAGATGCTAGAGCAAGGTCTCCGAGAAACAATGAGTGTGAACCAGAACACAGAGATGGGGGTGGGGGTGGGGCTTTGAGTAGGAAGAGAGTTTCTTTCTTTCTTTGTTTCTTTCTTTCTTTCTTTTTTAGATTTATTTATTTGTTATGTATACAACATTCCATGTATGCCTGCAGGCTAGAAGAGGGCACCAGATCTCATTTCAGAGGGTTGTGAGCCACCATGTGGTTGCTGGGAATTGAACTCAGGACCTCTGGAAGAGCAGTAAGTGTTCTTTAACCACTGAGCCATCTCTCCAGCCCCCCACTTTTTTTTTAATGTTTTTCGAGACAGGGTTTCTCTGCAGCTTTGGAGCCTGTCCTGGAACTAGCTCTGTAGACCAGGCTGGTCTCGAACTCATAGAGATCCGCCTGCCTCTGCCTCCTGAGTGCTGTGATTAAAGGCGTGCGCCACCACCGCCCAGCTTATTTTTGTTTATTCTTCTCTCATATATTACATCCCTATTACGTCCCGACTGACTGCAGTTTCTCCTCCCTCCTCTCCTCCCAGGACCTCCTTCCCACCTCCCCTCTCCCCCACTCCTCCACTTCCCTTCTTTTTTTTTTTAATATTTATTTATTATGTATACAATATTCTGTCTGTGTATATGCCTGCAGGCCAGAAGAGGGCACCAGATCTCATTACAGATGGTTGGGAGCCACCATGTGGCTGCTGGGAATTGAACTCAGGACCTTTGGAAGAGCAGTCAGTGCTCTTAGCCGCTGAGCCAACCTTTCAGCCCCCTCCACTTCCCTTCTGAAAAGGGCAGGTCTCCCAGGGATATCCACCAAATATATCATATCAAGTTACAATAAAACTGGGCACATAACCTCATATTAAGCTTGGAAGAGGCAGCCCAGGAGGAGGAAAAGGGTTCCAAAAGCAAGCAAAAGAGTCAGAGACACCCCCACTCACACTGTTAGAGTCCTACAAGGACACCAAGCTACACAACCATAACATATATGCGGAGGACCTAGGGCAGGGCTATAGGTTCCCCAATTGTTGGTTTAGTCTCTGTGAGCCCCTATGAGCCCTGGTTAGCTGGTTCTGTAGGTCGGTTCTTCTTGTGATGTCCTTGACCCTCTTGCTCCTATAATCCCCAATCTTCCTCTTCTTCACGATTCCCAGAGCTCTGTCTAATGTTCAAAAGTCTTTATTAAACTAGGAGTGGGGGGATAGGCATGCAGGAATATGGGTTGGGAACAGTTTTGCCTGGATCATTTATTTGGGAATGGACAAGGGACTAAGAACTAAGGGACTATTAAGAGCAAAGGAGTGATATTGAGGTTCAAATTTCTTGTTTCCCTCCCTCTCTTTCTCTGTTTTGTTTTCTTTTTGAGACAGGGTCTCACTATATTGTTCTGGCTGTCAGGGAATTCACTACATAGATCAGGATGGCCTTGAACTCACAGAGATCCTCCTGCTTCTGCCTCTTGAGTGCTGGGATTAAAGGTGTGTGCCACTGTGCTTGGCTCTGGCTCTCTTTTATTGTTTTGTTTTGTTTTTGAGACCCTGTCTGACCTTGGATTCAATGTGTAGCCAAGGAAGATCTTGAACTCGGTTCCTCCTGGCTCCACCTCCCAAGTGTTGGACTGTTTTGAGACCCTTTGTAGAATAAGCACTCTAACATTAAGGAGAGTGGAAGAGAGATGTCACCAGTGGACCAGAGCCAGGAAAGGCTTTGGTCCAGTTTACATTCTTATTATATATCCTATAACACAAGATGGTGCAGGCAAGCCAGTGAAATTTTACCAAAGCATACATTGCAATCAGCAGTTTATTAAGGACGATGACCCATTGTCTCAGCCATTTCTCCTGGTCATTCTGTCCCAGGTAGCAAGTGAAGTCAAGCTTGGTAAATACACTTTACAAGCAGGGCTTTAAGTAAATCACTATATAAACCAATAAATCAATATGTAATAATTGGTCTTTTCTACTTTATTCTACTTCAGGATCACAGGCATGAACCGCCTTGCCCAGTTCAGATATTCATTTTTTTTTCTATTTTAGTTTTTTGAGACAAGGCTGTCCTGGACTGGCCTTGAACTCAGAAAGATCCACCTGCCTTGTTGATTAAAGGTGTGTGCCTCCACAGTCAGACAGAACACTGTTTTCTAAAAAGATTTTGTTGATGTTTTTTTGTCTGGTGGTAGCACCTCAAAGTGAGGAGCTCTTGTTCCAGCCCACAGCCCTAAGGTCAAAGGGTCTGCCGCAGCCAGTACAGGTCTTTGGTGGCAAGGAGACAGACAGCCATAACCGTGGTGCACTGAAAACTGGAAGAGTTTGCTTCATGAGGTGGACCAGCCTGACTCTATCTTCAGATTAGAAGTCCTCCTATTACAAGGTCAAAATAAGTTCATTCCTGTTTTCTGTAAAACTTGGGTTTGGCCCAGTGGTGGTGGTGCACGCCTTTAATCCCAGCACTCGGGAGGCAGAGGTGTAGTAAGAGGCCGGGTTCCCAGTGCCCGGTTAGCTTAACCCCCGTAAGCCCTGAAATATTTACACAGAAACTGTATTCGTTTAAAACACTGCCTGGCCCATTAGTTCTAGCCTCTTATTGGCTAACTCTTACATCTTGATTCAGCCCATTTCTATTAATCTGTGTTTACCACGAGGTCGTGGCTTACCGGGAAAGATTCAGCATGTCTGACTCTGGCAACTCCATAGCAGCTCCCTCTCCATCTCTGTCTTCTTCCTCCCAGAATTCTGTTCTGCCTTCCCTGCCTATCTAAGTTTTGCCCTATGAAAAGGTCAAGGCAGTTTCTTTATTCACCAATGAAAGCAACCCAAATACAGAAGAACCTCCTACACCACAGAGGCACGCAGATCTCTGAGAGTTCGAGGCCAGCCTGGTCTACAAAACTAGTTCCAGGATAGCTAAGGCTGTTCCACAGAGAAACCCTGTCTTGAAAAACCAAAAACCAAAAGCAAAACCAAAACAAAACAAAACAAAGCTGGGTGGTGGTGGTGCACGCCTTTAATCCCAGCACTCAGGAGGCAGAGGCAGGCAGATCTCTGTGAGTTCAAGACCAGCCTGGTCTACAAGAGCTAGTTCCAGGACAGGCTCCAAAGCTACAGAGAAACCCTGTCTCAAAAAACCAAAACCAAACCAAAACAAAATTCACTTGGGTTTGGCCACATCTTGACCCATTTTCTGGAATTTGACATGTTCCACACCCTAACAAGATGATATGATCTGCCAAGTTCCTAGGTAACCAAAATGCCTCTGCAAATCCCCCCAACCCCCGAAAAACCCCTATCTTACCATTTTTGAGCTATATAAATTCCACTTTCTCTTGTGTACAATGCTGTTTTCCAAACCCCACTTTAGGAGACAGTCCTGTCTGACAGAAAATAAAACTTGCTTAATGCAGCTCCAGGAATTCAGGTGGTGGCCTTTACTCTCATTTGGTGGGATGGAGTCCCTTCCATGATTGAGCCATGAGCAGTACAAGTTACAGCAGCAGGGTCTGCATCTGGGCAAGGAGTGATTGCTGGTTTACAACACTGACAGCCCCGCTGGTAGCCCACCCCACTGTAAGTTCAAAAACTCCTAAGGTTTTGCTGCAAGTGTTCACTACCAGAAATGCTACCGAGAAGCCCATCTTTTTTTTTATGATTTATTTGTTTTTATTTTATGTGTATTGTTTGATGGCATGTATGGCTATGTGAGGGTGGATGCTCTGGAGCTGGAGTTACAGACAGTTGTGAGCTGCCATATGGGTGCTGGGAGTAGAACCAAGTCTTCTGGAAGAGCAGCCAGTGCCACCTCTCCAGCCCCGAGAAGCCCATCTTAAGGGTCAGGGTTTACCTTTGTAATAAACATCATAGGATGTTAATGGTTTTTGTTTTGTTTTGTTTTTGCTTTTTCTTTTTTTTCTTTTTTCTTTTCTTTTTTTTTTTTTTGGTTTTTCGAGACAGGGTTTCTCTGTAGCTTTGGAGCCTGTCCTGGAACTAGCTCTGTAGACCAGGCTGGTCTTGAACTCACAGAGATCTGCCTGCCTCTGCCTCCCGAGTGCTGGGATTAAAGGCATGCACCACCACCGCCCGGCTTAAGGTTTGCTTTTTTAAGACAAGGTTTCTCTGTGTACTCCTTGCTGTCCTGGAATTCTGTTTGTAGACCGGGCTGGCCTCAAACTCAGAGATTCGCCTGCCTTTGCCTCCCGAGTGCTGGGATTAAAGGTGTGCACCTCCATCACCTGGCTAGGATTTTAATGTCTTAAAAAGATCTGTGTATGTGTCGGTGTGTATGGGTGTTGTATTCGCTCTCTTTGTAACCCAGGCTGTTCTCCAACACATAATCCTCCTGCTTCAATGTCCCAAGTGCTGAGATTACAGATGTGAAACACTTTGCCTAGCTGGAAAAAAAATCACTTAAAAAACAATTTGAGCACACGAGCCACTGCTCTGACTTTTATATCTATTTTATATCTATTATATAATTTGACAGTTTGTTATATTAATTTGAGTAGACTTTATGTAGTTGAGGTACTGGTAAATTAATAATAATATAGTCTAGTCGAGGCATGGTGGTATACTCCTAAGCCCATCACTTGGGAGGTGGATGTAGGAGAATCATTCAAGGTCATTCTCAACTACAGCTGAAATCCAGTCTGAGAGAGAGAGAGAGAGAGAAGACAGAACAGATCCAAGAACGAATAATATTAGAATCTATTATTATCATTTAGAACAGAGAAAACAGATTTTCAGAGTAGAGATGAGGGTGGCTACGAGAATTTGTTTTAAACCTTATTTATTGGTATTTTTGTGTGTGCCGGGGGTGGGGTGGGAATGCGTGGAAAGGTCCTAGGATAATTCTGTGAAGTCAGCTCCCTCTTTTGACCTCTGGTGATAGGTGATTGAAATCAAACGCCTTTACCTATGAGCCACCTGGCTGGTTCCCTAAATGAATTTCAATGAAAGTTTTCATTAGTGTGGTCCTGAAGGTGTAAGCATCGGAGTTCCATGCTGGGTAAACTCTGCTAGTGTGTGCTTATATCTATGGTTTGCATCTCTTTCCTCATGGTTGCTTTGTTCAAAGCTTTTGTTTATTTTTGAGTGGCGCGGGGGGGGGGGTACATGTACCAGCCCAAGCTGGCCTCGAACTCGCTACGTTAGTCGAGAATGACCTTGAATTTCTGATCCGACCCTCCAGCCTCCACCTCTATAGTGATGGAATCACAGGTGTGCTTCGCGCTAGAGCACGTGCATATTTTTTTTCAGACCAGAATTAGATTTTCACTTCCTGCTCCGCCTACACTACGGGTTGCTAGGTTACCCTTCTTTTCCCTTTTCGCCTTTCTGAACGCAAGACTTCATTTCCCATGAGCACTTGCGAGCGTCGCCGTCGCGCAGCGTCGCGTCGTCGCTCCGCGCCCTTTATACCTACTTCCGCCCGCGAGCCACTTCCTTTCCTCTCGGGGGCGCGCGGCGGCAAGATGGCGGTGCAGATTTCTAAGAAGAGGAAGGTGAGCATCGGGGCTCTGCGCGGGGCCTCGCGGCGTGTGCTGCGGCTGCCACAGTGAGACCCGCGTCCCCGCGACGGATCCCGGGGGGCGGCTGCTGCCGTCTGGCGTCTCTGCGGGCCGCGGATGGACGTGGATGGGGTGCTGGGCCGGCTCCGGGCTAGCGCAGTGTGGCTGGAGAGGGTCTGGGCCGAGGGGAGCACCGGGCTCCTTCATGGAGCGTTTTTTGGGCGCCTGAGTTAGTTTGATGGCGTGAACTAATGCGGTGATTTTGGTAAGTGAAGTTTTAAGTTTAGCAGTACCTTCTCATCCGTCGTCTTGCAAGCTGCTGACTGTTGGCGCCGCTCTCCCTCCGGAGACCTGCAGCCAAAGCGCCCCAGACTTTGTCACTCCGTGGGCAGGAAGTGTGAAGGCCGTCGGGTTTAGGAATAAATGGCCTGTCGTTTGTGCTCATGCACGCAGACCGTAAAGCCGTTGCCCACCATGCTGTGTTGAGCTAGGGTCTTTCTCCAGGTAGACGTTACACACACCGTCCTTGCTGTGCCCAGTGAGCTGCAGAGGTGCCGCCCGAGAATAGGTTTTTGTTCTGCGTGTGTCCATTGTGTCCTAAAACCCTTCGATGAAGAGGTGATGACGAGTCTGAAGAGGAGGTGTTGTCTTTTGTCCCGGAGGCCTCACTGTGCCGCGTTCTGTGGCCCAGCCGAAAGCACCGGTCAAAGAAACTTCCTCAAGATGACCTAGAGGCATTTGTCTGAGAAGGGTCGCCTGCCTTCCTGCAGGGCCACTGGGAGTAGCGCTGGCTCTAACGGAAACCTCCACCCCGTCTTAACTCTGAACGTAATTCCTTTGGTTTAGTTTGTGGCCGATGGCATTTTCAAAGCCGAATTGAATGAGTTTCTCACTCGGGAACTGGCTGAAGATGGCTACTCCGGAGTTGAAGTCCGAGTCACACCAACCAGAACAGAAATCATTATTTTAGCCACCAGGTAAAAATGTAGTTGACTAGCTGTCCCCTGTAATCACTGTGTGTGCTAAGATGGGTTTGTAAACTTGGGACGGCCAACCAGTGAACCTGGCCTTGGTGAGTGTGTAGTTGCTCTTTTTTTTTTTGTTTGTTTTTTTTTGTAAACCTCATTTGAGAAAAATTTACCTTAATTTACCTCCTTTGCATTTAACGTGTGTTCTTGCAGAGTGATGCATGGCACATGAGGCGTTGAGTGAATTATAACTTTTCCTCTTTGCAGAACACAGAATGTTCTTGGTGAGAAGGGTCGCCGGATCAGAGAGCTGACTGCAGTGGTTCAGAAGAGGTTTGGCTTCCCTGAGGGCAGCGTGGAGGTGAGGTCCCCTGGCTTATATCCAGGGCTATTGTAGACTGGATTTAGATGTTGGTTCTAAATGTGGAATGGTAGTTCTAGAAGCCTTTGACATGGCCAATGAATATTATACATGTATTGATACTTCTCAGAATTTTCTTTAAGTAGTGTGATTGCCATGCATGGCAGGGGGCATATCTTTTATCCTGGCACTCAGAAGGCAGGATGGTGGGAAGGGCAGAGCCAGTCAGCACTGCCATAGTAGAACCCTGTCCAAACCTACAAACGATGTGCTTAAATTTATGGGAGTATTCTGGTGGCCAAAGTGCTTTTTATTCCATTTGTATATAAAAGCGATACATAGGTGGATTGGCTATCCCATCGCTCTCCCTAGTGTGGTTGTGGGGAACCCGAGAAGGGCAATGAGGTATTTAAGGGATATTACAGTGGCTTTAATGAAAATTGCTAAGTAGTAAATATGTCCCTTGTTTCTTTTAAAGCTTTATGCAGAAAAGGTGGCCACAAGAGGTCTGTGTGCCATTGCTCAGGCTGAGTCCCTACGTTACAAACTCCTCGGAGGGCTTGCTGTGCGAAGGTGAGTGTCCCAGGACTTGGTGGTCGTGCCCTGCTATGCATCGGTGTGTGCCTGACACTTTGGTAGCAGATAACTCTTCAGTGACAGGTTCATCTAGTCTCTGCTGGTATGACAATAAGGAACCCCTGTCCACCTGAACAGTTAGACTAACAAGACCTAGTGGAGGGCCTATTGTGGATGTCACTTGCCTGTAATCCCAACACTTGGGAGACCAGGAGGAAGGTTGCTTAGTTACAGGCCAGCCTGGGTTATAGCATGAGCCCTTAAAGAATGGTCAATACTGTAATGGGGATATTTGGGTACACTGAGAATGGAACAAAAGAAAATCATGTAGGGGTTATCGGTTGGTTGCTTTGTGAGGTTTAGAAAGCGCCCTTGACAGGTGGGCAGTAAAGCATCCTCTCACTGCTCCTGTGTGGTAGCCATGGTTGGTAGATACAGCTTCTGGGACATCACACGTTCAAAACAAGTTAGAAGTCCGTGCGGATCTAATAGTACTTTTAAATTTGTGGGGATTATAAAGAGAACAGTTCTGTAAGTTGTTGGTCACTAAGTGATGGGAAGGTTGGGACCCTGCCCGAGCTGGTTTGACTTCGTTTAAGATAAAATCTGTACCGCCCTGCCTTCATTATGAGAATTAGAATATAAGAAGGCCAAGTTTATGTTTTGAGAGACAGGGTCTCAACTGTTACCCCAGCTGGCCTTTAATTCAGAGATGGCCCACCAAAATTAAAGGCCTTCACCACGTTGCTTGGTTGGGTGGGGTTCTTTAGTTTTTGAGGCAGTTTGTCTGCATGGGCTTGTCTGTCTAGAATTCAGACTGGCTTCTACTCAGATCCGCCTTCCTCTACCTCCCTAGTGCTGGGATTAAAGGCGTGTGCCACCACACCCAGTCTTTCTGTTTTTTAATTTTAGTGTTTCATAGGCCTAAAGTTTTTCTGGTTGTCTGAGAACCTGTGCCTCTCAGGTAGGGTGGTCTCTGGAACCACCTACCAAGGTTTTTTCCTCCCCAAAATAACCTGTTCCTGCCAGATGTGGTGGATCTATGCAATTCCAAACAGCCAGGACTATGTAGTGAGACCTGTGTCCAAAAAGTATCTCTCCTAACAGAGACAGTTCACACAAAGGTGCTTGTCACCAAGACAAAGGCCTGACGACCCGAGTTCAGTTCCCCTGAACCCATGTAAAGGACACGACTCCATAATTGTTCTCTGGCCTCCCTGCACTCACATTATGTGCACATAGAAATAATAGATAAATAATTAAAGATGTGAAGAAATACCTATGCTTGAGCTTGGCCAGCCCAGATAATGGCTTGGAGAAGGACCTGGGAATAAAGAGAATAAAGAGTTGATTCTAACATGCCAGGGCAGAAAAGCATCTGAGCAGCAAATTGTTGTTTTGACTGAAGTCTGGTGGTTTCCCCAAGCTACCATTTGAGAGTTACTAAAATGATATCCAAATCTTTTAAACTTGGTGGGAGGGACAGGCAGATTGTGTCTTTGGTGATAACCAGTGAATCTCTTCCGAAGGGCCTGCTATGGCGTGCTTCGGTTCATCATGGAGAGTGGGGCCAAGGGCTGCGAGGTCGTCGTGTCTGGGAAGCTCCGAGGACAGAGGGCCAAGTCCATGAAGTTCGTGGATGGTCTGATGATCCACAGTGGAGACCCTGTCAACTACTATGTTGACACCGCAGTGCGCCATGTGCTCCTCAGACAGGGTGAGCAGCTGTGCTGGGAAGGGAACGGGGGGGGGGGGGCTGAGCTCTGTAGCTGAGTGAATGCCTAGGGTAGACTAGCAGACGGCTGTGTTCCCACGGGCTTGTGTTGGGCAGTCGGCTGTGGAAGGAGTGTTGGTTACAGGGCTGTGAAGAATTGCATCGTCCCTGTGTGTGCCCTTCGGTGATGACAATGATGACGAGTCAGAAAGGTCACGGCTGCTCTTGGGCCTTGTCAGTGCCATGTTCTGTGGTGCTGTGCATGGTTCCTCCAGCAAAAGTGTCCTGCTCACTGATTGATTTAGAGGCATTTGTCTGAGAAGGGCCAGGTGGCACCACCATCTCCTTGCTTTCCTGTTGTGGTGGCAGCTGGTAAAATCCCAGCTCAGTTTTAGCCCTGGTGTCTTTTAGGTGTGCTGGGCATCAAAGTGAAGATCATGCTGCCCTGGGACCCAAGTGGTAAGATCGGCCCCAAGAAGCCTCTGCCCGATCACGTGAGCATTGTGGAG
Organism: Ondatra zibethicus; assembly: GCA_004026605.1. Classification (NCBI taxonomy): domain Eukaryota; kingdom Metazoa; phylum Chordata; class Mammalia; order Rodentia; family Cricetidae; genus Ondatra; species Ondatra zibethicus. The sequence goes on along the minus strand of PVIU01001493.1, from coordinate 173,194 downwards.
CCAAAAGACGAAATCTTGCCTACCACCCCCATCTCAGAGCAGAAGGGCGGGAAGCCAGAGCCGCCTGCCATGCCCCAGCCAGTGCCTACAGCATAACAGGTATGTCTGCTGTGATCTTCCTAAGCCAAACACACCTGCTTTGGGGTTTTACTGTTACTTGGTGTTTCAGTGTGTGTGATTACTTACACTCTGTAAGAACTTACTGTGGGAGGATACAAGTTGGAATGTTGTGGCCAATGAGTGGTCAGAATGAGTGTTTATATCTTGTTACTCAATCCACCCTTTAGCAGTCTTGTGCTAGGGTATGTTTAAGTCAAACCCTGCATGGGAGCGTACACTTGTAATAAATGAAAGCACATGGATGAGTTTTTTCTTACATTGTTTTATTTGGTTTCAGGGTCTTGGCAACTGCATCTGGAGGCTGGATGTTGTCTTGTACAGACATTTAATAAAATCTTGCACAAAAACATAAGGCCTGCCTGGATTGTGTCCAGTGTCCAACTGTGACTGGGCTGTGTGGGCTGAGAAGTGTTGCTTATCCTGTTGGTTTAAGCTGGAGGGCTTGAGCAGAGCTGACCGGAGAAGTCTTGGGTCTCTGAGGGCTGGTAGCTACTACATACAGGCACCACCTTGACCCTGCCTTACACAGTTCAGGGTTAGGAGAACAGTTATGTTTTGGTGCTCATGATGGAACCTAGGTCCTTGCACACAGTAAGCATATGTGTCCCCAGCCTGGAAGGGCTACATGTGTGATACCTTCCCCCTGGCATGTAAGAAATCTTGGGTGGGCCAACAAGATGGCTTGGTGGGTAGTTGCTTTCTATGAAGGCCTGTGACACTTACCTGCAAGTAGAAAGTAGATTGGCCTGTGTTGTACCATGTGGTGGTGTCTTAATCTCAGCTTTCTTAAAAATAAAAAGAATTTCTGATGCCTTTGAACTTAAAGCTCAGAAGTTTGGAATGTAAAGCTGTCTTTAGAATCAACATTTCTAAGTCTTGTACTTAGCCATTATGTTTTGGAAAATATGGTAAATACAGAAATTGGCAGCATATTTCATAATATCTTAAAAGTATTTACTATTAAGACGTGTTTTTTTGTAAGGAATTAAAAGTTAGCTTTGAAATTCTATACTCGGTGAGGGAACACTTGAATGAAGGTGCCAAGGGCCTGGGGTGCAGCCGACAGTCCCAGAGACAGTTCTTCAGGAACCACTCACGTTCCCTGTCTTTTCACCCGTGTAGCTTTGCGCAGGGCAAGGACTTATTGGAATAAATTACTTACATTGAGCAGACCGACCATATCCACAACCTTTTAACTAATTAATTCCATACATGTTGGGTACAGATGAACAGTGTTGGCTCCTGTACACCAGAGGAGGGCACCGGATCTCATACATGGAACTCACAAGAAGCTCCCAGTTGCTGGCAGCATGAACCAGTACTGAAGTCTTTCAGGCACTTGTTTACGGCTGTTGAGCAGAAGCATGACCCTGTGGGTTTTGGTTTTGACGCAGGGTCACATTCCTGACTGCGACTCAGACCCACCTATTTTCTGCTTGGTGGTTTTTCGAGACAGGGTTTCCCTGTATCCCTGGCTATCCTGGAACTCATTCTGTAGACTGGACTGGTCTTGAACTCAGGTCAGCCTGCCTCTGTCTCCCAGCCTGCTTGATGGTTTTCAGTATTTTGTTTTTCATCAAAGCTGTATTGTGTATAAAGTGAGATTGTAACCCCTTGGGTCCTTTAACATTTAATGTTTTTGTATTGGACAAGTTCTATTGCTAGCAGATTGACCGCAAACCTAGCCTTTGCTGTGTAAGGGAGTGTGTTCCTCTGAGGTTCACCTCAAAAGTCTTCACTTCTAGTTTGTGAGTTCACATCAGCCCCTAAAGCCACTCCCAAGCTGTCCTAATTACAAATAAAACTGCAGCCCTGGGTAGCTCTGAAATGTGTCTTTTGCCCACTGCACCCCCAACCTACAAGAAAAAGATAACATTGGGTACAATGAACAATCATCCTTACTGTGTTATTCTTTAGGTGTCTTTGAGACATAGTTGAAGCTTGCCTGGTACTCTATAGAACTAATGACGTCCTCAGGTGCAGTGCTTGTTAGTTGAATCTTGAAAGTATTGATTCCAGGTTTTAAATCTGTAATATTCTCTAGCCACTTACTCTGCTGAATTGTTTTCCACAACTGAAACATTTTCATTCACAGGTGTGTAAACATCAGTTACAATGATTTAATACATGGCTTTAAAAATTTGGCACTTTCCTGGCATGGTTGAGGTCCTGGGCTCAATCTCCAGTAAAAATAATGCCTGCGTATTTCCTTCCGGTCACCATTTGTAGAGGACAACTGGGTGTCAGTTGTCTCCACTGTGTGGGTCTCTGGGTTTGAGCTCAGTCGTGCTAGTGTGACTCTGTCACTAGCATCCCTCCAGACTGAAGCACTGCTGTTTGCCCCTGCATTCATCTGATGAGTGAGGTTTCCTGTCATGACAGGTAAAAAGAGAAATTGTGAATCCCACCTGGCATTTCTCAATGGAAGGGTGCTGTAGCGGTTGCTTGTTTCACTGTTCAGGCTGTTCTGGTCTTGTCTGTGTCCCAGCAGACAGTGCATGTACAGAACAGCCACGCTGTAGTGATTGGATAAAGTTTAAATTAAAAAGAAATGGGGTTCTTCAGGGAATCTGAGTGGGAAGCTTGGGGTCGGTCACTGCTTGGCCCTCATGAAGTGTCCAACAGGGGAGACACGCATATCCTTTAGAAGAGTTGGCCCTGGGTGGGCTCCTATTGTTCCTGGGTATTCATGTGGTAGGTACCATTGCTTTGTCCTGAGTGTCCCCTTGGGGTGGGGACAGGCGGTCTCAGTGGTGCTGGTCTGCACTCCTCCCCCTGCTGTCATTATCAGCTGTGTCCAGATGGCCAGTTCCCTAATCTGTGATACTGGAGTTCAGCTGGGACCAGAGCCTTTGTGCCTGGCTGTGATGGGCCAGCTCCAGACGTGGCCCTGGGGCTTTGAGGATGGGAGATGGGAAACAGGCTCCTCTTCAAAAGGCAATCTGAGTGCAAATGAGGGTCTGCAGATGGGGCCAGCCAGTACCTGGGTCGGCAGCCTCCCTGGAAACAGTCTCAGATCTCTGTGTTTTTCCCTTTTCCCACCCAGCAGTTTGTCACTTCTGGAGCCCTGGGCCACACCAAGTGTACAGTGGCCTCAGAGTTGTGTCTCACCAGGTACACCCTGGCCTTTTGCTGTGGTGCCTTTCACCCTGAAACAAATGCTGGCCCTGGAGAGATGGCTCAGTGTATAAAGGCTCTTGCTGCAGCTAAGCCTGCTGGTTGGAGTTCAGTCCCTGGAACCCACATGTTAGGAGACAACTAACTTTCACAGTTTGGTCATCTGACCTCCAGACGGGTACCATGACACAGTAAAATAAAAAATAAAATATTTACAGTAATGAAATGATAGCCGGGCGGTGGTGGCGCACGCCTTTAATCCCAGCACTCGGGAGGCAGAGGCAGGCAGATCTCTGAGTTTGAGGCCAGCCTGGTCTACAAGAGCTAGTTCCAGGACAGGCTCCAAAGCTACAGAGAAACCCTGTCTTGAACCCCCCCCCCAAAAAAAGGAAATGAAGTAATGGGTGTGCTAACAGCTGGATGCAGACATTCCTCCAAAACTATATTGGGACCTCATACTCAATGTCATAGCATTAAGACTGGTGACATGGCCCAGCTGGTAAGGTGCTTGCCATGCTGCCCGATGACCTGAGTTGGGATCCCCAGAACTCAGGTAAAGAAAAAAAAACAGACTCCACGGAGCTGTCCTCTGGCCTGTATGTGTTCTTCATGCACATGTATACATACAACATGCACTTACTATAGTAAGTGGATAAAGTAGGGTCCATCGGGTAGACGAATAAGTCATCTGGATTAGTGTCACCTGGAGAGGTTGAAGGGAACTTAAAAAGTAGAGCCTTGCCAGACAGAATCTGCCGGCACCTTCGTTCTGGTGCCAATTGCACTCCCCAGTGTCCAGAACAGTAGTTCATCTGTTCATACAGCAGTCTAAGGTAAGTATGGTTGTCTGGGTGGCCCACAGTGGCATAGGAGTCCTGGCAAACTGCAAAAGCAGGAAGGAACTGATAGGGATACCTTCTCTGGACAAAGCAGGCACGAGCTGGAACACACCCAACTTCTGAAAAACGTTTTATTTCTACAAGAAAACGGGCAATAAGTTAAAGGACTATTCACATGAAGTTCCAGGAAGAGCCAGCTGCCATGCCCAAACTTTCTCCTGGTTCAGGCTGTCCCAGTCATCTGCTCAGGCTCTGCACGATGGTGACGCAGCCATGCGAGCTGGTGCAGCGTTGCAGTGACGGCTGGGCTTCCACCTGCCCACCGCGAGGATCGAAGGTGAAGACACTATTGGTGCTTTCCCCGTGTTCGTCCCGCCCACCAAGGATGTGGACCTTCCCATCACACACCGTCACGCCACAGCTCTCCTGAGGACAGACAGACAGTTAACTAGGATGCGGCCAGGGACTCTCTTGGCTCTTAGCTGGCCATGCCACATAGCAGAGCCTTGCCCTACACACTGACTAGGAAATCTGGATGGAGACAAAATAATTGGGTGAACCTGACCCTTACTAAATAAATGGCCCGGACAAGTCACCTGCTCTGTGTCTTAGGTCTCATCTGCACAGTTCAAAGAGCAACCACCCTCATCACTGACATCGTAAATGGCATATCCTTCACTTGGTCTTAGCCAAAAAACAAAACAAAACAAACAAACAAAACATGGCCAGAAGATCGTATGCATGCAAACAGTAATACCATCCTACAGTCTTATTCAGAGCCGGGAACCTAGGCCTTGGAATCACCCAGGGCCAGAACTGACAGAGACCACCAATTATACATCTCCATAGTTTCTCTGGAGTCTTGGGGCAGCGGGTGGGGGAAACAAGGGGCTATGGACACCCAGGACTTGCACCTCTGGTCACTGACGTCACTGAAGCAAGGAACTTAGCAAGTCCCTTGCCTACTCTCTGCTAGCTGGTACCTTTGTGGTAGACCAGCCCCTCTCCCCTCCCAAAGTCATAGCCCTTGGATTCTAGATACTGACTTACTACAGCCCAACTGATGGCCCTGGGACAACCTCTGAAGTGAGAGGTGATTTGTCACTGGGAAGACAAGCAAGGGGACTGTGGGATATGCTATCGATCACTGAGTCGTATGCAAGACCCCTAACCTGTAAGCTCCAGGCCTTGGGAGTAGGTCTGCACTCCTGGATGTGCCAGTGCAGGAGCCCCCACTTACCACAGGGCCTGGCAGCTCGGCTGCCTCTGCCCAGACGTCGGTGCCAGGGTCATAGGTGAAAATCTTACTCATGAGGCCTCCCACCACATAAATGGTGTCCTCCAGGGAGACCGCGTCCAGACACCGCTGCAGGAAGGGTGCCGGTGACCGCAGACTCCACTGGTCCTCCTTGGGGTCAAAGCACTGCACCTGCAGGAGGGACAACAAGCCTCACCCCTAACCGCCCTCCATCCACGTCCTCTTCTGTCTCTAGGAATACCTGGCAGATTACCCTAATTTTTATTGCTTATGCAGTGCTGGGGATCAAACCCAGAGCTTGCTGCATCCTATAACCCCAGCTTATAATAGATGCTTTTTTTTTGAATGGAGGAAAAGCATTTTAACCAATATCACTTCTGTCATCTAATTTTTATAAGATTATTTTTATTTATGTGTGTCTCTCTATGTCTGTGGGTGGCTGCAGAGGCCAGAAGAATGTGTCAGATCTGTAGTTAATGTGAAAGGCAGTTGTGAGCACTTGACATGGGTGCTGGGAACTAAACTCTGGTCCTTTGCAAGAGCAGCAAGTATCCTAACCTTTGAACCATCCCTGCAGCCCCAATCTTTCAAAAAAAATTAGTATTTATTTATTTGGGGGGGCTCAAGATAGGGTTTCTCTGTGTAAGAACCCTCGCTGTCCTGGAGCTCCCTCCCTCCTCCCTCCCTCCCTCTTCATCTCCCTTTCTCTCCACTCTGCCCTCATTCATTCTCTCCCCCCCCCCCCATGATTTTTCGAGATAGAATTCTTCTCTGTAGCTTTGGAGCCTGTCCTGGAACTCACTCTGAGAACCAGGCTGGCCTTGAACTCACAGAGATCCGCCTGTCTCTGCCCCACCAGTGCTGGGATTAAAGGCCTGCACCACCACCGCCCGGTTTTTTCAAGACGCGGTTTCTCTGTAGTACTGGCTGTCCTGGCTGTCGCGCTGTAGACCTGGCTGGCCTCGAACTCAGGGATCTGCCTGCCTTTGCCTCCTAAGTGCTGTGATTGAAGGCATGCGCCTGGCTGAGGTCATCTCACTTCCTTGATTGAAATTTGGGGAATGATTACCGGAATGCTGACTGGATTCAGAAAATTAGATTGTCTCACGCCAGGGCCCAGACCTATCCTGCACACAGTAGGCCACTCCGTTTCCCTGCAGCCTCTAATCCTAACCCCAAGGCCTGAGCCCACCTTGTCAGTGTTGACACCGTCCTGCCCAGCGCCCCCAATCACGTAGAGCTGACCAGCGCAGGGCGCCACCGCTGCAGAGCTCACGGCCTCCGGCAGGGGCGCTGTGGCCGCCCAGGTGTTGGAGAATGGGTCATAGCGTTCTACGCTGCGCAGGCGCCGCAGGCCATCGAAACCCCCCACTGCAAAGAGCTGAGGGCGAAGACAAAAGCCAGAGACCCGGGATTCAGAGCTGCAGGCGACTCCAACACCCCACCGCTTCAGTCTGTAAGCCCGCCAGGGGCATCTCAGCGCAGCCGCTGCCTGGCCCCGTTCCTCTCTCTAGTTCAGGAACCCCTTTCCCTGTTCAATGCAGGGGACAGGAGACTAGTGTCTGAATGAGAAATACTCCAGCTGCAGATCATGCTTAGTAATAACTAACCCACGTATCCGGTTCCTGTGTGTTTCTGGATGCAGAATGAAGTTTACAAAGATAACTGTATTTTGTTTGTACGTGGCAGAGTCAAGACTCAGTACCTGGTCTGATTGGTCTCACGACCCAAACCGTTTGCCACTGAACTGTATTCTTATAGTGATGGCTATTTATCAGGGAGGGGCGGTGATGCTGAGACAGGGTCTTGCTATGGAGCCTGGGCTGGCCTCAAACTCATGACCCTCTTGCCTCAGCCTCCCATGCGCTGAGATTACAGGTGTGAGCCACCAAGCCCAGCTGCTGTGATGACTGTTAGCACTATTATATGATCTTGAGCAAGTCCTTCCTAATCTTTCAAAGCCTCAGAGACCTCCTTCCCTGGATCATCTTCGTCCTGGATCCCAAGGCAGCAGCCAGAGAGTGCCTACCTGTCCTTGCAGGGCCACCATCTTGTGCCTCCACCTGCCCTTGTGCATGGAGGCAACCTTGATCCAGGTGTGCAGATGGGAGCTAAACATCCAGACATCTCTGCTGTTGATGTGACCTCCTATGGGGAAAGAAGCAGTTGTCTTCCCCAGCCCTCTTACTAATTCCCAGTGTCCCCAAAGAGCCAGAAACACCCCTAAATTCAAGGGAAGGCTTAAGAGCATAGGAAGGCTTTCTCACTGGGCTGGGGTAAGACTAGGCCTATCACCCAGACCGTGTGCTCTGAATGGAAGGACAGGGTATCAGAGAGATCCAGGGAGGGGAGGGTGCCGTTCACCAGGTGCCCTGTGGTGCTGTACCAGTAATGCCCCAGGAACCAAAGGGGGAGGGGTATCCTCAAGACAATCTTTAAGAATGTGTGATGGGCTGGGGGAAAGCAGGGCATCTTCCTTTCCATCCTCATCTCTCTGAGGTGCTGGGATTATTATACAGTCTCCACACAGGAAATGAGGATGAGATTTAGGGACCAGGAATGACCTGCTGAAGACCAGGTGGCCTTCTTGTCAGAGCAAAGACCAGAGTCACAGTTTAAACTTCCTGTCCCAAGCTTAGCATCAACACTTCCCACAGGTGACTGGCTTTGCTGGACCACACGGTTTTAACCACTAACTGTAGGGGATTATGGGAATGCCGGCCCCCATCTATTGACTGGGGAGGAGAAAATCAGGTGTGGGGGGGAGTAGGGGACGGGAGGCTCCTACTTCAGTTGTGCACCCACCAGAAACGTAAATGTCATTTCGAAGTGCACAGGAGGCAAATTCAGAGCGTGTGTACCCAGGCAGGCTGGGCAGCGGGGTCCAGCGCTGACTCTCTGGATGGTAAGCATCCGCGAAAGGCAGCTTCAGAAGCCCCTTTCTGTCACACCCGCCAATGACCACGATCATTTCGGCTAAGTCCATGAATCTGGGGTGAGGATAAACCCGATACCTGTACACCCACGCTGCGGCCCTTTCCCAAGCCACCTCCACCTCCCGCAAACGGTGCTGGGGATTACTGAACCAGAACTCTTTAGCGCGCGTTGCCTCTCAGCTATATCCCTAGTCCTTGGGTTTGCTTTTCTTCTCGGCGTCCAGCGCCAAGCCCCGTTTCTTTCTCGCTGTGTGGATCACACCATACAATGCCGCTGCCCTTCTGTCTACCCTGGAAGCTGCCCCTGGAAGCCATCACTTTCAATCTTACCTCTGGTTATGGATGAGAAGGGAGTTACTAACCCTTACCTCAGTCTACTTGCCTCCAAGTTACAGAAAAAACGCCTTTCCCCCAAACCTTTCCCTTTCCTTCGTTAAATCCTTCAGATGGTTGTTAGGATTATTGCCCCGTTTACAGAGGAGGAAACTGAGGCACTTGTGGATTATGGGCTAAGTCATGCTCAGTTTGGTCTGATAAGAATCCTCCATCCCTGACGGCTAATGTACTGTGTTCTTCCCCTAGCTCCTCCTAATGGGGAATCACCATGAGCAAAATGACTCAGACATCCTGCAAAGCTCTCCACCACTGACCCTTTGGGTTTCTGGCCTCACCACATTTTCCAAACCCTCTGGCTAAGTGCTTTCTTAACCCATTTTGTGTCCCGGCCTTGTGCCCAAAGTTAGAGACAGCATCACCACTGTCTTCTGTCCCTCAGGTGTGAAGGGCCATGGTGGACTATCCCTCCTATAGTCTCTGGGCCTGGCATTGCACTGGTGGAGTGGACGTTTCTCATGCCTTTGCGTGTTTGTCTTACTAGCCAGTGGGTCCCTAGAGAGCAGATCCCAACAGGACCCGTTTGGAATGCATCCTGCCCTCACAAACCTAACTCTTCAAGGCAGACCGCCAGGTACCAGGAAACGGTGACATTTCAAGAGGGCCAGTGAAGGGACCAGAGCTGGGGAAAGGTACGAGGCCTCGCTGGGGGCGCAAGGCTAGCAAGCGGGAGGCCATACCTCCGCGGCCGGGCCCGCAGCGCTCCCTCCTCCCGGCCCAGGATGAAGCAGGCGCGGGCCTCGAGCAGCAGCGGGCGGCAGTCGCCGCAGGCCTGCAGCAGCTCATCCGCCTCCACCTTCTCCAGGAAGTAGGCGGGCGCCAGCAGCGGCAGGCGCACGTGCTCCAGCAGGCGACGCAGGTGCCCGCGGCGAGCCGGCGCGTCGTGGCGCACCCAGCGCATGGCCGCCTCGAACACGGCCTCCTCGCGCGCCACGCGCAGCGCGGGGTCGGCCAGCAGCGCCGCCACCTCGTCGGGCGCCAGCTCCAGGAAGTCGGCGTGGCGCGTCACCTCCACGAAGGCCTGGCGCAGCACGCGGCCGCAGCGCTCGGCCAGAGAGGCGAGCGAGAAGGCGGCGGCCACGCGGCGCAGCGCCAGGCTGTTGGCGGCCCGCAGGCGACCCTCGAGGAAGCGAGCGCACGCCTCCCGCAGCCCCGCCACGCCCAGCCGCTCGGCCAGAGCCAGCACGGCGGCCGCCTCCTCCTCGGCGCGCAGCCGCACGCCAGCGCCGTACACGTAGTCGAGCACTACGGCCAGCGCCGCCGCCGCCCCGGGCGCCTCGGACCCTACCGGCACCACGGCCGCTGCACGCTCGGGACGGCCGGCCGCGAAGAGGCCGCGGAAGTGGGCGCTGGCCGCGCTGAGCGCGGCGCGGTGGCACGGGAAGTCGCGGCCGCCGGCGCGCAGCACCACGTCGGTGAGGGTGCCGCTCCGCCGGTACGCGTTGAGTGTCTGCAGGATGCGCTGCGCGTGGCACGGTGCCGCGCATGGTGCCTCCATGCCCGGCTCCGACTCCTCCCGCCCCGGGGTCTCCCGCATCCTGTGGGGAGAAAACACACACCGTATTGGGGATGGGCCTTCTGGGGGACAGACATCTCGCACATCTAGGCCTTCTTTCTCTGGGTCACTCACCACGCACTTCTGGTCATGCACCTACTGTCCCCACCCTCATCCCACCCTGGCCCATCTAGACTTCTGATGGCATTTAGCCAACCCCTGCCTTCTGTGTCCAGTCCTCTTCTCCAGTTTTCTGTTCAGACTTGGCTAAGGTTTTTCCTGCCAGGCTCTGCAGGAAACAGATGGCAGACCCAAATAGGATAATTTGAGGAGACTCAAAAAAGGGAGGGGGAGGATGGAACGATTTTTACAAGTCTGGACTGTGCGGCGTTTAGGGATTCCACCTGGGATTGAGTAGTGTCACGTGGCTACCACCAACAACAGGAAGACTACTCTCAACTTCTGAAGGGGGATCTCAGGGAGGTTCCTGGAACTTGGACAAAATGTCTATAGGAAGGGTCCGGTTACACGAGCCGTAGTCTCTGGTAAAGGGATTCAAGCTACCCTAGACACGTGTGTGTGTCCCTCACTTACACAAGGTCAGTGTGTGTATTAATTAAACTAGATTAAACTGGAGGATTTTTTTTTTATATCTTTTGTGTGTGTGTGCCAACAGTCGTAACCCCTACCTTTCTGGAGCGCAGAGCTTGGGCAGCGGTCCTTAGAGAGAACTCGGGGGAAATGGAGGAGCTCAGAAAGGACAGTAAAAAACATTTAATAAAGGGATTCCCGAGATGAGTAGATTAGTTGAGCAAAAGCAGGGGAATGAGAGATGTTTCCAGTGGAAAGATCCAGACCCCAGGCACATGGGGTTCTCATCCTCCAGTCTGGTGTTATCTGGCCTGGGCAAGCCACCAGCTCCATGTCTTCTGAAACATCCTAAGGCCTAGCCAGAGAATGGTAACTGTTGGACGGATGTATGAGCGTGCTGGGATTGTAGTGTGCCTCGATCAGCACTTCCCCTTTACTCGTGCAGAAGGAAGAGAGCATGGTGTGTGTGTGAGTTGCCCTTCACAGCTCTGAGAAAAGCCTGTCGGTACCGCACCCTTTTAAGAGTTTGCTGTGGGGAAACGGTCACATAGAAGGAGCCTGCCCTTCAGAGGTTAACTGTGGGGAGTCGGAGAAGGGGTGTTTATGAAAACATGCCAGAGTGCCCTGTTCAACCTGGTTAGGACTTGGTCCTTAAGAACTGGCAGCTAACATTTGACATAGCCTGAAGATAGGCAGTTACTCAGAGGCTCAGCTCAGCCGGTGCCCCCCCCTCTGTCTTTCTCTTTCTCTCTGTCTCTCTCTTTCTCTGTCTCTCTCATTCTAGCCCCTTCGCAGGACTTGCCAGGGTGGGGGGGGCGTGTCCTCAAGAAACAAGCCGGGATCCAGTGAGACAGGTCATCGGAGTACAGCAGAGCTGTCCTTAGCTAGCTTAGGACGCAGCTACCCTCTAGGCGGAGACCCAAGAAGGCAGGTCTCAGGAGGACAGTCCCGCCACTATTGTGATGATCCTTAAGTTCGCCTCCTAAGAACTTACCAATCCTTACTACTGCCACCTTCTGCCCTAGGCTCAGGGAACTACGGGCGCACGGTGATGGGAGACTCCGTTTCCAACGTGAAGTCCCACCGTCTGGGAGAACCAAGGACACTTGGGAAGGTAGGGATTCCCACGTGGGGCTCCATCAGCATTCTCCCGTCTCTAAGCAAGCTCATGGGCTGACTGAGACACCCTCGGTGGAAACCGGCTCGATCCTCCACTCTCCTGCTAACCCCGCCCCCACGCTTTGGATGGACACTTCCCACAGCAAGATAGCCCTTTAGCCAGGCTTCCGAAACCCTGTCCCAGGTACTCGGTACTTACCTGGCCACGCCCTCTTCCAGGGACTCCTCAACTGCTGTTCTTGCAGATTCTAGCAGCTCCAGCCTGTGCCTGCCGCTTGCTGCCTTGCCAGCTTGCCTGCTTGCGTAGCAGCCTGAGCTCCTGATTTTACTCTGGCTTTGCCTAGACTCCCACTTGGGCTCAGCTGCGGGAGGACAAAGGGACTGGACGCCAGGGGGGAGGGGAGGACAGGGAGCCGTAGGAATGGGCACTGGGCTTTTGTTCCACTCTTGGACCAGTCTTGGGAGGGAGCTGTGTGGATAAGCATGGAATTGATTGTGTGTGCGATGCTGGGCAGTGGTATTTGGAGGACTGGGGGTGACGGGTGTATGGTATACGTATGGGGTGCCTGCTTCAGGTAGATGGGGTGGTTGTCAGCATGTAGGTGTTCTAGAACCCATATGTGTGTACGTGCATGGAACACAGTGACTGTGAAGTCCTGGGGTGCTTGGGCTATGTGGACATATGACTACATGGCTTTGGATGCAACCAGGAATGCGGCTGCCAAGCTATGGATCCAGGTTTCCCTCCTGTCTCTTTGTGACTACTACATGTATGATCCCTGCCCAGCACAGCTGTCATTGTAGGCTTTTGCATAACCCATGTGTCTGTGACTGTTCATTTGTATGTCAGAGGCTTGTGTGTGAGAGATTATTATCATATGTGTGGACATATGTTCATGCGTATGTGGCAAGGATCTCTCTCTGCTCTGTGTGTTATATGTACGTGGTCCTATGACTGTGGTGTGTGACTGGAGGCGTGTGGGCCTCTTGGAGAGGGCACAGTGGGAAGGACATGTTAGCACTGAGCAGATGGAACTGGATGGAAGGGAGAACAGAATAGCCTAGGTCCACCCAGCTTCCTGCAGCCAGGGGGAGTAGATTGGAGGTTGGCACGACCATTTGCTGCTTCTGTGAAGGACCTGCCGGGCCTGGAATCCGTGGAGCAGAGCTCATTGTCACAGAAGAGCACAACAATCTGGGGAGGAGGTGGCCTTGGTAAGAGCCTGTGCTGATCTGTCAGGACACTGCCAACTCTGACTGTATCGGTGACTCTTCTCACCGGCAGGAAGGTAAATGTGACCCTGCTGTTCTGCCCTTTGTGTGTGTGGCAGCCTCTGTGGCTGTCAGAGCCCCATCCTGCCAGGCTCAGGTAGGCCTAGAGATGGTAGAAGATGGGCGATAGCGTGGTTTAGTATAGTATAAACTGTCCTCTATAAGGCTTCACACGGGGCCAGTGAGATGGCTCAGCGGGTAACAGCACCATATGGTGGAAGGAGAGAACCTACTCACACACATGCGATAGCACACAGGGGCCCACACAATACACACATTCGCATATACAAAATAAAAATATAATTTATGCCGGGTGGTGGTGGCGCATGCCTTTAATCCCAGCACTCGGGAGGCAGAGGCAGGCGGATCTCTGTGAGTTTGAGGCCAGCCTGATCTACAAGAGCTAGTTCCAGGTCAGGCTCCAAAGCTACAGAGAAACCCTGTCTCGAAAAACCGTGTGTGTGTGTGTGTGTGTGTGTGTGTGTGTGTGTGTGTGTGTAATTTAAAAACACTTAAGCCAGTTGGAATCCCAATACTCAGGTGATGTAGGAAGTCCTTCTGTATATGTGTTGCTTTTATTGGTTAGTGAATAAAGAAACTGCCTTGGCCTGTTGATAGGGCAGAGTAGAACTAGGTGCGGAAAAAGAAGGCAGTGTCAGAGAGAAGCCATGTAGCCCCACCAGAGACAGATGCCAGAACTTTACCCGGTAAGTCACAGCCATGGAGTTCTAGAAATGGGTTACATTAATATGTAAGAACTAGCCAAAAAAGAAGCTAGAGCTAATAGGCCAAGCAGTGATTGAATTAATACAGTTTCTGTGTGGTTATTTTGAGCTGCTGGGAGGCCAGGAAACAAACAAGCAGGCTCCTACTACACTCAGAAGGCAGAGGCAGGCAGCTGTCTGTGAGTTCTGGGACATCCTGGTCTACAGAGTGAGCTCTAGGATAGGCAGGGCTACATAGAGAGACCCTGTCTCAAAATAAAAATGTTTAGGGGCCGGGGAGATGGCTCAGAGGTTAAGGACACTGCCTGTTCTTTTAGAGGACCCAGGATCAATTCCTAGCACCCACATGGCAGTTTACAACTGTCTGTAACCCCAGTTCCAGGAGATCTGATACCTTCACACCAATTCACATAAAATAAAGTTTAAAAAAATTTAAAAAAAATGCTTAACGCTCCTCACATTGGGAGCTTGGTCCCTGGGCTGGTGTTGCTACAGAGAAGTCACTGAGGGCCTTCCTATTATAGTCATCCATTAATGGCTTAATAATTTGATGCTATTACTGTGATGTGGAGGAGAGTGGGAGCTGGGGTGTAGTTAGGGTGCTCTGCGTGTCCTTGCTCCCTGCCCCCACTATGTTCTGCCCCATCATGCACAGGCCTAGATATAATAAACGGTTAAGTGACCAAGTATTGAAACCTCTGAAACCACAAGCCAAATAAATCTTTCTTCTTCTTAAGTTGTTTTCCTCTGGTATTTTGTTCCAGGGATAAAAATCTTAACTAATGCAAGCAGGTGCTCTGAGGCCAGGGGGAGTTTTGTCTATGCACCCTGCCTGTGCTGGCTGGCTTCTTTTTTTAAAAAAAAAATTATTTTTAATATATTGGTGTTTTGCCTGCATGTATGTCTGTATGAGAGTGTCAGATTCCCTAGAATTGCAGTTACAGACAGCTGTGAGCTGCCATGCTGGGAACTGAACCTGGGTCCTTTGAAAGAGCAGTCAGTGCTCTTAACCACTGAGCCATCTCCCCAGCCTGTGCTGACTAGTTTTATGTCAACTTGACACAAGCTGGAGTCACTTGGGAAGAGGGACGCTCAGTTGAGAAAATGTCCCCACCTAACTGGCCTGTTGCCAATTAGATATGACACCTATGACCCGCATGGGCCCTGGAGGTGGTGGTAGTCTTTTCTTGACTGGTGATTGATGTAGGAGGCCCATCTCACAGGGGGCAGGTGGTCCTGAATTGTATAAGAAATCAAGTTGAGCAAACCATCAGGAGCAAGCCAGTAAGCCTTATTCCTCCATGGTTGCTGCTTCAGTTCCTGTCTCCTGGTTCCTGTCTTGAGTTGCTGCCCTGATCTCCCTCAGAGACCTAAGAGCTTTTTTTTTTTTTTTTTTTTTTTTTTTTTTTTTTTTTTTTTTTTTTTTTTTTTTTTTTTTTTTTTTTTTTTTTTTTTTTTTTTTTTTTTTTTTTTTTTTTTTTTTTTTTTTTTTTTTTTTTTTTTTTTTTTTTTTTTTTGGTTTTTTTGAGACAGGGTTTCTCTGTAGCTTTGAAGCCTGTCCTGGATCTAGCTCTTGTAGACCAGGCTGGTTTCGAACTCACAGAGTTCCGCCTGCCTCTGCCTCCCGAGTGCTTGGATTAAAGGCGTGCACCACCACCGCCCGGCGAGACCTGAGAGCTTTAAGATGGAATAACCCCTTTCCTCTCCAACTTGATTTTGGTCATGGTGTTTTATCACAAGAATGCAAAGTAACTAGGGGGCTGGAGAGGCTGGAGAGACGGCTTAGAGGTCAAGAGCACTGGCTGCTCTCCCAGAGGACCTGAATTCACGTCCCAGCAACCACATGGTGCCCTCTTCTGGCACACAGACATACACGCAGGCAGAACACTGTACATAAATAGATTAAACAAACAGGAAATGGTTAGCTACCCTTATACTAGGGGAGGGGAAAGCTTTTCTATGTAGGTGTGAAAGGGGGTTAATGGGGTCAGGGAGATGGCTTAGCAGGTAAAGGATTCTCTGCCAAATCTGATAGCCTAGGATGAATCTCTGGGGCCCTGTTGTAGGTAGTTTCAGTTGTCAACCTGACACAAACCCAGAGTCACTTGGGAAGAGGAAACCTCAACTGCAGAATTGCCTTGTGAGACTGGCATATCTGTGAAGTCTTCTCTTAATTGCTAATTGATACAGGAGAATCCAATCTATTATGGGGCAGTGCCATAATAGGCAGGTGGTCTTGGGCTTCATCAGAAAGGTATCTGAGCAAGCCAGAGGAAAGCAAGCCAGTAAGCGGTGCTCCTCCATTCTCTCTGCTTAAGTGCCTGCCTTTTGCTCCGGCCCTGGCTTCCCTTGACGATGGGCTGCAACCTGTACATTGCTTTTGGTCGTAGTGTTTATCAGAGCAACAGAAACACATTAGGACAGACCTATAGGGTGGAAGGAAGAACTGATCCCCCACAAGCTGTCCTCTGACCTCCACATCTGTCACACACACACACAGAGTAAAACTTTAAAAGGACATAAGTGGCTTGGGAACCTTTGTACTTGGGGAGGGGTTGAGGGTTCACAGAAGGCTCACGGGAGATGGGAGGGTCATCTCAGCAGGAAGATGCTGGAAGAGTAGAAGCAGTGTGTCCACAGGAGTGGCCAGAGATGAAAAGGCTCTTTTGTTTCCCTGTAAAGTGGGCAGTGAGGTGTCCTCTGTGGTCAAGGGGAGCTACTGGAGGGCTTCAGCGAGGTGGGGGAAGAGAAGCCAGGGCGCAGCATGAGCCGAAGGCCCATCGGAGGATGTTGACAGGATGCTGGTCATGGTCTGGTGGACGGGGAAGTGGCCTAACCATCCTTGGGCTGGGGAGGGTTGCAGCGTCAGGATGTGGTGATGGTGGGACACAGTTGGCAGTTCTGAATGGGACCCCCAGGTTCTGCACTTTTTTTATGCCCCTCCCTATGATTGCAAGGTGTCCTAAGGTTCATCAGGATGGCTAGGAGCCTTGAACACCCCGGCCAATGGGCCTCAGGGGAGCTGGCTGGATGAACAGGGAGGGGATACTGTGGAAGTGTGTCATCTTTTCTGAATGGTTTTCCATAAGCTGGGCAGTGGTCATTGAATCACGTGGGTAAGAGAGTGCGCCCCTCCAACCGGGCAGATCTGGTTGTGTTCTACCTGTGTCCAGGGACAGGCAGGAGATTATCTCTGCCCCAGAAAGAGGAGATCTTGCTAGATGTTCAATGGTCAGGGGACCAATAGGTAACTCCTCCCAGATTGCAAGGAAGGGGCTATGTAGAGAGGCTAATGAGAGTCTACTGCAGGGTCCAAATGTGGAAGGGTCTCGTTTCAGCCAGACCCACAGTCAAACCTCACCAAGGCAAGACACATCCGCACTCAGGGCTTGTTCTCCACGTCCAGGAGCTGAAGCCTCCATGTCACCTGAAGAACCTGCTAACCCACTCTACAGCCTGCCTCAGATCCAGGACCTCCTGCTGTGACATTTCTAGCTGGGTACAAAAGGTGCAGAAGGCTAGACACGAGGTCCTGCCATCCCAGGCTGGACGTGAGGGCATGTCATCCCGGGCCGGACATGAGGTCCTGCCTCTCCCAGGCTGGATGTGAGGGCATGTCATCCCAGGCTGGACATGAGGTCCTGTTCTCCCAGGCTGGAAGTGAGGTCCTGTCATCCCAGGCTGGACATGAGGTCATACCCTCTCATTTTCTCACTCTCAGCAGAGTTGGGATTTTTTTGGTGTTGTTTTTGGGCCAGGTATGGTAGTACACACTTTTAACCCCAGCACTAGGGAGTCAGAGGAAGGGAGATATTGGTTCAAGGCTAGCCTGGTCTACACAGTGAATTCCAGGACAGCCAGGGCTACATAGAGAGACCCTGACTCAAAAAATACATTATTTTATTTGTATGGGTGTTTCACCTGTATGTATGTCTGTACTGCGTGTATAGAGGCCAGTCACAGACAGCTGGGAGCCACCATGTGGGTGTTGGGTATTGAAACCTGGTCCTCTGGAGGATTAACCAGTGCTCTTAACCACTGAGCCACCTCTCCAGCCCACTAGAGTTTATTTTTCACAAAGACATCTTGGGAGCTAGAGAGATGGATCAATAAAGTTAAGAGCACTGGCTGCTCTTCTAGGGGACCCAAGTTTGGTTCCCAGCACCTTTAAATCAAATGGCTCACAACTGCTTATAACTCCAGATCCAGGAGATCCAACACACTCTTCTGGACTCTGAGAGTACCCCCACACAAGAGGCTTGTATACGTATGTACATACGAGTAAATATTTTTTTTTAAATTTAAAGCTATTTTTAAAGGCATGTGCTACCACATCCTGGCAAGACATTTTAAGCATAAGTTAAGGGTGTGGATATTCTCAGAGTAGCCCTGGCTTTGCTTGTTCAAAGCTATGTGACCTTGGATGATTTCTTTGCCATCCTGCCCCAGGCCCTGCATAATGAAAGGGCATTCATTGGTTTTGCAATCCAGGGATGCAGAAGCCAAAGCATCATGACTGACTTAAAGGAAGAGCTCAGATATTCAGTAATTTTCATTTTCATCTGTAAAATGGCTCTTCCTCAAACCCAGGGGCCAGCACCCAACCCCAAATCCACACCATGTGTTCCCAAATTGCTACTGACAATTCAGAGACAACACACATTAAGACGGCAGCTTTAATTGTCCTGGCCCTTAGGTTCCCTCGACTATAGGCATCTCTGGCCAGACGTCCATGCTTGACACATTTCACAGCACTTTGCCCACGTGGCCCATTGCCTTGTAGCCACTGCTGTGGGAACCTGAGGTCATATCAGTCTGTTGATCATCTGGTCTTCAAGGCTTCTTCTGACCCAGAGGGTCTGTTCGACAATTGGGTATGAGGCAGAACAACCCCGAACCTGTGATTCTGGACATCTCTAGCTACTTCTCGGGGACTCAGCGGCCAGTGGTGGAGGGAAGCTGGCTGGGAGGAACATGTCTCCACCATAGGCACCGATTTTCCTCCTGAGATGAACTTCCTTGTGCTTTGAGATGGGTGCGGAGTGTAGAGCTGCCAGGCAGGGGTGAGGCCCAGCCAACATCCTCAAGGCAGGATGAGAACAGAGTCGGTCATCTCACAGCACAGACAGATAAACAGGAGTGGGCACAGGGAAGCAGCCACATCCTCCGCTTCCATGGGGCGCACGGCACAGCCCAGTGGCTCACCAAACCTTCCAGGCTGGGAGGTCAAGGATGGCTGTCAGAGTGGACCAGGAGACTAGGCCCACACTCCAGGATGCAAAGCCCCAGGCCTGCAGGGGCATCTGAGAGGCTAGAGTCCTGGCCCACCTGGGCCTCAGTGGAGAGGTCATCGCCCAAGAGAGGCTGGGACTGACAAAGGAGCTCGGAGCATACAAGCAGGCTGCGGAACCAGCTCCCCCTGCAGGCGCAGTTTCTGTCAGTGCCTCTCTTCTAGATGCTACCTTAGGTACATGTCAGGCAGACAGATCTTCAGCTAATGGCCACCCCGGTCTGTGAGGGTCTTGGCACGGCTGCCACCGCCTCGAGGGCCCACGGGAGTGGCTGTGCTGTTGGCATACGCGTCGTAACTGCTGTCTGAGCACACGGAGAGCTCATCAGAGACCTCCACACCATCACTGATCTCTGTTGGACCAGAGGAGACAGGGATGTGAGCAGGGAAAATGGGCTCTGAGGACAGGGAGACAGGAGGGGAGGGGGCACAAAGAGGCAGATGTAATCACTGGATCCAGTTAGTATTGAACCCGTGGGCACTGAGCCTGTATTCAGGGGTACCCTTGGTCCCTCCTGGGCCCTTAGTCCTCTGCCCCCTGGAACATCCTGCTGCAGAAAACCATGGCACCCTTAGATGCTTTGTTACCCAGTGCTAACTTTCAGGCATTTGCACACACAGGCATTTGCACACACAGGCATTTGTACACACAGACATTTGCACACACAGACATTTGCACACACAGACATTTGCATACACAGGTTTCTCTCTGTTTAGTGACTTCCTTCCCCAGTGATCCCTCTTTTTCCTAAAATCTGGCTCAGGTCTCCCCATCTCTGGTATGTCGATCTAATAGACACCTCCTTGATTCCCCAGGCTGGGACTGGGGCCCCCTGTTTCAAGCCAGCCTGGTTCATCCAGCCCCTATCACAGTCTGCAAGCGCAGGGGCCTCTACTTATCCAGTAGACTGTATGTAGTCCCTGTTCTACACTAGCTGCTTGTGCTTTGCTTTGAGACAGGGCCTCAGGTAAGTCAGCTCACCCTTTCTTGTCTCTGATCACCCCATTACACAGGCACCTCCAGCCATCCCTGCATCCCAGGTCTGTCACCACCCCCAAACCTTCCTTGCTACCCCAGGGAACTTTCTGGGCAACTTTCTGCCTTGGCTCTTCACACAAGAGGTACAGTAACACCCAGTTTTGCACATGCCTTTACAGCTGCCTTCATCAGACTGGGAACATCAGCAGGGACTGGCAGTGGACAGAGCACAGCTGTCACTTATTGATGTCACCAAGGAAAAATGTAGGACCTTCAAACAGACATGCCACCCCAGCCCATCACCTTGGTTTACTTGTAATTTTTTTTTTGGTTTTTCGAGACAGGGTTTCTCTGTAGCTTTGGAGCCTGTCCTGGAACTAGCTCTTGTAGACCAGGCTGGCCTCGAACTCACAGAGATCTGCCTGCCTCTGCCTCCTGAGCGCTGGGATTAAAGGTATGTGCCACCACCGCCCGGCAGTCACCTTGGCTTACTAACCAAGGGCTGACACTGAGCCTCTGGATCTGGGGTTGCCTGACGTGTTTTTGTCCCTCAGTACGTGCTTGGATGTGAGCCTGAAAAGAGGTTATGTCCACCTGTCTTTCTGTGTTACAGGTGAACCATCTAATCCAGGGCCCATGCAGGCTGTCACCTGAGAAGATGAGTTTCTCTTTCATGATGCTGACGTCCCGGCTGGTCCGGCGTACGGCAGCACTCAGCATGATCTGCTCTGGGTTATAACTCCGGATGCCACCCAGGCGCCACCTGCGGAGACGGCCCCGTGGGCATCAGGTCCCTCCCCAGCCTCCCTGGAGCAGACACTCTGCCCATTTCCATAGCTTCTCCTGATGTGGCCCAAGAGACCCACAGCACAAATGGGGAAACTGAGGCCCAGAGAGGGCTTTCTTTCTCCTCTTGTTTATCAGCAATCTTGGCTCATATAGGCAGTTTTATTAGTTATGCCCTGGCTTTCTTTGGGTGGGACAGTTTGTGGGGTGGGAGGTGAGCTCAGCAGATGTGACTGATAACCCACTTTTATGAATACACCAGTCTCAGGAAACCCCAGCAGAGGCTTCCTGTAAACCCACCAATGCAATGGGCTGAGAAAAGCCAGAAGGGGCCAAAGAATAGTGACAGCGAGGTTTTGTTTAGGATTGATCCTCACAGGTCCCCAGACAAGGATGTCAGAGGAACTTGGTATGAAATTATCCCACTAGAAATAAGTACCCCCAACTCCCCAGGAGACGGAACCCTGACAGGTGGTTGGGGGCAGTGAAGAGTCCATATGAAACTCACTGTGGGTTTCTAGATGGGGCTAGCACAGCAGAAATGGACAGACAGGGTGGCAGAACCGGGCAGACAGGGGTTGGGGAGCAAGAGGCAGGAGGGGAAGGCACTGTGCCTTGGCTGGGCCGGCTGCTTTGCCAATCTTTGTGGGCAGTGTTTGTTCCTCAGGCTCCTTGTCAGGCCCCCACTGCCAGCTTCAACGCCTGGTAAGTTGTCGCTTTGGACAGTGTTTGTTGAATCAATGAATGAAAGAATGAGACCCACAGAGAAATGATCTTCCTTCCCCCTGCTTCACCTCCCAGGTTCCCTCTTCTCGCTCTGGCTGTCCCTGACCCTCAGGAGATAAAACTCTGGTGGGCTCAGTACCACACCAGGCAATGCATGTGGACTCTGCAGGTGGAAAGAAGAGGTACGAGCTAAACTTCCTTTCAAGGGTTCAGTCCCATATCTAGCTTCTCCTGCATCCCAGCCTAGAAGCTGTTCAGCAGAGCCGCCTGACCCAGCAGGTCCTAAGATACCTGACCACCCCTAACACCTAGGTCTCATCTTAGAAACTAATGTTAGAACCCACTGGGGAGAGGGTCAGGCCAGGGTCTCTACAGCCAGGCACATCCAGGACAGGAAAGCGACTTGGGGGAGGGGAATCTCCCTGGGGGAAAAGGAGTGAGGGTGTGGGTCATAGACAGTGAAAAAGAAAAGGTGATGCAGAGAAACGGCGTGAGCCACTGGAAAGGAAGTCCAAGAGGCAGAAGCCAATGGAGCCAGACAGAAACAGAAATGGGGCTTTGCACGGGGCAGGTGGCAAAGGACCCCCTGAGTGCTGGACTTGGGGATGTGAGGACCCTCTCTCTCCCCAGGGGAGACACTCGGGTGCTGGGGAAGCTGAGTCAGCACCTACCAAGGAAACACTGGTCCCCACCTGCAAAAACTGCAGTAGGGACCAAAAAGTATAGCATGGGAAGAATAAATCCCAGCACGCAGGAGGCTGAGGCAGGAGGAACACCAGTCAGAGGACGGCTTGGGCTACAAAGCGAGGCTCATCTCAAAGGGGAAAAGAAAAAGGAAAGGTAAGAGCAGAAAGGAGGCAGGTGGGGCATGGAAAAGGGCCAGTGCTTCAGGCACAGATGGGCGAGGGTGACCCAGGCTTAGTGAACAGCATCTTTTCAGACAGACCTGGAAAGGGAGTGGCCAGAAAGGGGGGAAGAGGAGCAGGAGGGGAACACACCAGAATTACCTGATCAAGTGATAGCTGTGAGATTGCCAGAGTGTGCAGCAGAGAGGGAGAGGGGAGAGAGGAGGGACATGCGCCATCAGAGCAGGGTGGGACAGAGAGAGAACGTCAGTCAAGAGCCAACCCCAGCCCCTCGGTGCCTGGTTGCCTAGGGCCCCAGGCTGGCCCAACATCGTCCCCTCCCCGACCACCCATTCCACCCATGGCAATCGCATGCCAGCTGTCTTAAGGGGTATGGGAGGTTCCAGCCGGCAGAGTAGCACTTGGTTCTCCTAGGAGCGAACCCATGTCCTGACCGACAGCGGGCATACCAGCCACGGACAGAGCAGCGTCCACCAAATACCACAGCAGATCGCGGAAAGGTTTGGCTCTGAGCCCCCGAGCTGGGTGCTCATTCTAGAGACTGTCCAGCTTGTGCTGAGGGTGGGGCCTGGGCCCCGCTGAGGATAGGCTGGGTATGGACATGTTGGGGTCTACTCACTTCTGGAGCACAAAGATGCCGACGATGAGGCTGAAGGAGATCAGGTCGGCAGTGACCCACATGAGGCAGTACTCGTCTGGGGGCTGTGGAGAGAGGACCCAAGATCAGCTTCCGGTCGTAGCTCATCTAGACCAAGGGGCCACAGACTGTGGGACCTCTTATATTAAACTAGTGGGGAAGGGCAGGGGAGGAGCTTGAGGCTCTTCAATATTTTATTTTGTAAGAATGGACTCTGGGCATGTTGCTCTACGTGTGTGTGTGTGTGTGTGTGTATTCAGGGTAGAAGTGGTGTGTTGAGTCTCGAGTGTGTGTAAGCTTACAGGAGTTCAAAGCAAAAGCCAAATGATTAAAAAAAAATCAATGGTTCCTTTATTTGCAAGTAAGGTGTCATGTGCCTGGCAGTGGATCTATGACCTTACAAATAGGTGAGGGGCGCCTGTGTGGGGCAGGAGGACATTGATCACAGGGCCTGGGGAAAACAAAGGCCTATGTGTGTAGCCTCAGCACCCTCAACTTCAGACAAATAAGGGACACTTTCTTTTTTCCTTTTTTGAGACGGGATTTCTCTGTAGCTTTGGTGCCTGTCCTGGAACTAGCTCTTGTAGATCAGGCTGGCCTCGAACTCACAGAGATCCTCCTGCCTCTGCCTCCCAAGTGCTGGGATTAAAGGCGTGTGTCACCACCGCCTGGCTGAGGGGCACTTTTTGAAGTCTGTCAACTCCACGGGGCCTGAAATCTCCAACACACACACTTCCGCCACCTGCAGGCGTGCTATTTCAGGTCACCTTAGAGTGTTGGAGATATTTAAGGACCATGGACAGATTAAGAGCTGGAAAGTGGGCTCTTTAGGGCTTGGCAGGGGTCAGGATGAGTCACATCAGTCTAAAGCTGATGGCCCAGGCAGGCCTCCATAGCTTCCTGTCCATGACTGAGGCCCTCTTCAGGCCTTGCCCACACCTCTTTTTACCACCTGTAACCTAGCTCTGACTTGCCAACCCTGCAGCCCTCTTAGCTATGGAGCCCCCTCTCTCCCCGTCTGCATCCTCAGGGACACAGCACGGGAGCTTCTGCACCTCCAGGCCAGGGATGGGAGCTCAACCGGCCTCAGGTGTCCCATGACTGACCCCCACATACTTCTCAAAGTCCTTTGAGTAGACCCAGCCTGTCCGCAGCCTGTTTGTAGAACCACTTCCCTTGAAAACCAAATCTAACAGGCAGCCCATGACTCACGGAGCTGTCAACTTCTTGAGTGTTGGTCACTGGGCAATGTGATCTTTCCATGGGTCAGGCCCAGGGTCCCCAGCACTTCACTGCAGACCTCAGAGGTTGTGACAATTCCATTCTGCCTCAGCCTATAGCTGCCCTCTCACCCCGACATACCATAGATGCCACCATCCCAGGTTCCCCTCAGGGGGAGAACCCTTGCAGTTACAGATAGCCCTAGGTGCCCTCACACCCCACAATCTCCAACTCACCATGATCCAGAGTGGAGAAGGCACCCGAGAAAGGGTATGGGTGTTGTCAGAAGTGACAGATGGAACCCCGGCACACCACAGCAGGGAGAAGAGCCACGGTGTGTTGACAGTGTAGAGGTTCACACTCAGGTTCCAGGATGCATAGTCCCTGGGCAGGGGGCAGAGGTCGGTCAGATGCCTTGCTTCCTGAAGCTGGGGGCGCACCCCTAACAGACTGTCCCCCTCACGGTCACCGAGGAGGACGGTGTGTCTGTGTCCATGCTCACAGGACAAGCCCAGTTCTGCCCAGTGCTTCTCATCTCACGTCTGAACCCTGTGTGTTGTGCCCTGTGCCCACATATGTCAGGTGGAGGATTAAACTGGGGGATGCACAGTCCCCCCCTCCTCCAGGAACACCTGGGGTGACACAGGGCAGGCACCTGAGCTCCTGGTGGGACACCTGAGTGTAGCGAAGGTTCAGTTTCTGGATGTGACCTCTCCGTAGACTGGCGATGGCTTCTTTAGACCCAGATGTCTGCTGGAAGCCGGGAGCCATCTTCCGCACTAGAGGCCTCTGCCTGTTAGGCAACCACATGACCTGCCGGTAGGAGACAGGGTGATCAGGCCTCTCATTTCCAGACTTGGGGTGAGGGCTCTGGTCCTCCTAGATCCCTCAAGGGTCAAAGAGAGTCCTGTCCACAGCAATGGAGCCCACAGTGAACAACTCAATCAGCTTCCCTGGTCAAGACAAGATGGGCAACACCACCCTCCACCCTGACCACAGTCAACAGCATCTAGAGAACAGGTTCCCAAAGTGTCACACCACAGTGATTCGGGACACATTCCACAGAAGTAACAGGGAACACAGGCACCCGTTCTGAGCGATTGAAAGCACTTGTTGTGACTCTTTCCTGTCTCCAAAATGGACCAGTCAGGAAAATAAGGTACACATAGCCCTATTTTACAAACAGGGAAGCTGAAGTTTGGAGGGGGGCAGATAGGTCTATCATGGTGCGGGGGCTAAGCCAGGGTCACGGACAGGGCTCCACCTGGTGCTGTGGGAATCCTGAATGCAGCACGGTCTCCAGCGTGATGTTGAGGAAGCTGCCACGGTACGGGTGATCACGGGGCGGGTCTCGAAGGTTGAGCAGCAGTGTGGCATTACCCTTGGCGAGTTCCAGGAGCTCTGCCAGGCTGCAGATGGACTGGTTCTGGATCTCCCTGTGGTCTGAGGGCGATAGGGAGCTGGCTGTCCAGAAGGGGTCAGTCTGGCAGAGACAGGGACATACACGGCTGTCACCAGCCCTTTGGAGTTTTCAAACACCTTCCTGGCGATAGAGCATGGAGAACCAGGACAGCCTGTCACTGTTGGTGTGATGGGTGATTGATGGCTGTGGCCCAGTAGGGGTCTTAGGAATGCCTAACCTTCTTCTCAATGGCCCCCACCTGCTTCCCAAGAGAACCCTTGGCTTGGAGTCAGTCCAGTGTGGTCTTGAGTCCATTATGTAGCCAAGGATGACCTTGAACTCCTGATCATTTTTTGCCTCCATTTCTAGTGCTGGGGTTATGCTACCCTACCAAGTTTATGAGGTGCTGCTGGGGATTGAACCCAGGGCTTGGTCCATGCTAGGCAAGCACTCCACCAACTGAGTTACACCCCTAGCCCTAGAGCCACGGCTTCAACAAGCCTATTAAGGATCAACATCTTTGAGAGGGCAAGCCAAAAGACCAGAGACCACTTAACAAGCAGTGATAGTCACAGGGTCTGGATGCAAGAGCCCAGAGGGGATTGCCGGCTAGCCTGGCTAGGGTCATCTGACCTGATGGCCACCTGCCTCCTTCTTTAGGAGCCTTCCATGTTTCCCATGCCTAGGCAAGGCCCAGGTACAGGCAGACCTTGAGGAACCACTGGCCAGCGTTGAGCCTCTGCAGGACAGTCCAGTTGAGCATGGCAGCAGGCCTCCGGGCGAGCTCTGGAAACACCTGCTCCACGTTGGTGGTCCGCCTCAGGGTCGTATCATGCAGGAGAAAGGGCACACCATCCAGGCTGCAGGAGAGGGTCACTGTCACCACCCATTCAGGGTGACCACCTGCCCCCAATCGCAGCCCTCCCTTGTCCCTACCCTCAAAGAACACAGCTGTCCTGTTCCCACATCAGCTACAGACACCTCGCCTACGTGGGGACAGTACTGAGCCAGTGGGAACCTCAAAGGGTTCAAGGGACAAGTCCTTTGACTCTCTGTGAAGGTCGAGTGGAGAAGACAGTTGAGGAAGGGAGGGCTGGGGAGAGTGGGTCTGTTCTTTTAGCAATGTTAGAAGGGTAAGCACTGCCTCTCTTGGAAATGGGGGAATGGAGGCTAAGCAGGAAACACTTATCTCAGGTCTGTGGCCACTAAGTGGTGGAACCTGGCCTCAAACTAAGCCCTCAAAATGCCGTATCGATGACGGTGCTAGAACAGGTCCCTTTGACAAAGTCCATTACTTCCCTCATCCTCATCGTCCCACTAGGGCTGGCCACAGTTCACAGAATGCTATAGTGTGGGACAATAAAGGGCACCATGCTTCCCACTCCTCAAGGCATTTTACCAGTCCTGCCAGAGAGGTATATGATGCATACAATCTATGCTGTGCACACTGGGAGTGGTGACTTCACATACATGGCGTAACTGTTTATTGTACACCCTGTGGAATAGTATTTGGTGGCCCTAACTTCTCCTCTCCTCGGGGGTAAGGCGATAGGTCGGTGTGGGTTTCCCTGTCATTTAAACAAACACGTACGTTGTATCTATGGATGAAAATGTGCACATCACTTCTGTATGGTCTCTTTTTGCTTTGTTTTTTGAGACAGGGTTTCTCCATTTAGCTCTGGCTGTCCTGGAACTCACAGATCTACAGACCAGGCTGGCCTCGAACTCACAGAAATCCACCTGCCTCTGCCTCCCAAATACTGGGATTAAAGGTGTGGGTCACCACTGCCCGGCTTCTGTACAGTCTCGTAGCCAGCGGTGTTGTCATTATATTCTCTGTGCCTCATTTCACTCAAGGTTTGCACTGTGGCTGGCAGAGAAACACAGATCTAATTCTTTCTCTAATGTGTCTACGGCAGGGCTCCAGGTCCCCACACCTAAACCTGACCCGGACAGGAGTTTGTTCTTTATATTCTGGAGTCTGGCACCAAACTCATTGTTGCCTGCCTGTTGTGGACCACTCAAGCCTCTGCCCTCCCATCGCTAAGGCAGGGACAGGAAGGTTTTACCCAGAGACCCAAATGCAGATGCTGTGGGGAGGGAAGGAGGGGTTGCCACTGTCCTTTTCCGCCATGCCAACCTGATGGTGACGTCGGCTTGCAGCCCATACAGCTTCTGCTCCAGGGCCTTCCGGAAGGACATCAGTGTGTGTTCTGGAGCCAGCTGGAGAGGAAATGGTGGAGAGGGTGAAGCTAGGGTCCCTAATGACCCCTCCCCAGCCAGTGGGTGGTCTTCCCTGCTGGGAGGTCTGTTTCCCACCTGGCTCATTTGCTGTGGGAGTGGGAACCCTGGCACCCACACAGCTGCTCTGAAAATTGTTTTTTTTTTCTTCATTTGTTAGGACTTGTGTACCTCCCAGGGGACTGGGGACACAGGCAGCAGTGTGCTGAGCATGGACCATGTAAAACCCGGACACAGCGGGACTAGCAAGCAGTAACTCTGACCATGTTACCCTTGCTGCATCGCAGGCACTGAGCAAGACTCTGACAGCAAATGGCCTTTCCCACAGACCTGTGGCCCTGTAGCAGTCTTGGGCAGACATAGACAGAGTGTCTAGTTCCTTCTGGATTAATCTCAGAGCCCAGTCCTGGTAGAGATCCAGGGACGGGGGAAGGAGAAGAGATGGGATTTCTGTGGTGTGAGGAGTTTCTTCATTCATTCAGGCATGATAATATTCTCTCCATCTATACACTGATACATAGACTAAGACCCAGACATGCTTTGATGCTGAACTTAATAACCTGCAACCCTGATCACCCAGATCAGTTCCGGCCATTGTACTGCATGACCCTGCCTTGCAACCTTCTGCCTTGGAACCTGCAATTCTCCCTCCTAAGGACCCGGCTCCTCTTCTGCCTATTGGGGATGTGGGCTCACTATTTTCTGAGGGTATTTAGCTGGGGAGTGAGATTTCAAGTCTTTTCCGATTCCATGCAGAGTAAATCGCCATGCCTCTTCCTACCACAAGGGGTCAGCACCAAACCAGAGATTGAATTTAGACCGGGCAACTCTATAAAGGCATTTGAGAAGCCCACATGAACACACACTTTGAGCCTGGATAGTCAGTCATTCACCGTGAGATGGAGGGGGCACTGGTTACCCCCCAGAAACCAGCACTAAAGAGCTTGCAAGATGGATTAGTAGGTCAAGGTTCTAGCTGCTAAACCCCACAACCCGAGTTTAATCCATGGGATGGCATGGTAGGAAGGGACTGACTCCAGTGATTATCCTCGGAATCTCCACATATTCTAAGTATAAACCATGCACCCCCATTTAAAAGTAGTCAAGAGCAGAATAGGGATCAACAGAGGAGTGGGTAAGGGGAAACCTGGTTACCAGGTAGAAATGATGGGCAGGGGGAATAGGTTCGGACGGTCTATAGCAGTAGCAGGTAAATGATAAGTTCCTGTGTAGTTTGAAACAGGCAGAGGAGAGGATGCCTTGTGAACATTCCTAACAGTGACTCCATGTGTGAGAGGACAGGAGAACCACTTTGATGTGAGAATCATGTATTGTCCACACATGTGAGGATAACACCCTGACCTGTAAATATGCACCATTATAATAAAATAAAAATAAAAACAAGCACAAAATGAAGACCCCAACTCGGCATGGTGGCACACACCAGTAACCTCAGCACTCAGGAGGGTGAGACAGAGGTTTGTGAGTTTCAGGCTATTCTGGGCTGTACCCTGAGGGCCCGTCTCAAAAAGGAAACAACAGACAAAATGAGCAAGCCACCACAAGAATGCAAGCAGCCAAATGCACAGCTTGGGAGACTGTCTAGTGACAGCTTTGTCAACAGATAAATAGCATAAAGGAGAAGGGGGTGTCACAGAATAAGAGGCACCGAGGAGACATGTGTCAAGCAGATGGCCTGTGTGATGTCATCTAGAGCCTGATTTTAAGAAATCTGTACTACGAAAAGATATTTTGGGAGACAATAAAGGAAAAACTAAACTATGATATTAGGTCATGTTAAATAATTGTTAATCTGGGGCTGGAGAGATGGCTCTGAAATTAAGAGCACTGGCTGCTCTTCTAGAGGACCTGGTTTGATTCCCAGCACCCACGTGACAGCTCGCACACAATTCCGTCCAGTCCCAGGGGATCTGACACCCTTTTCAAACAAAACAACCACACGCATAAAAATGACAATACTTTAAAAGTTGTTAATTTGGTGGGGTGTTATAGTTATCATTATGTAAAAACAACCATACACATAAAAATGAAAATAAGTACTTTAAAAATTGCTAATTTGGTGGGGGTGTTATAATTATCATTATGTAAATGTGTACGTGTGTATGTGTATGCATGCACACGCCAGTGTGTACATGTAGAAGTCACAGGACAGCTGTATAGAGTGAGCCCTCTTCTATCTTTATGTGGATTCCAGGGGTTGAACTCAGATGCCAGGTTTTCACGACAAGTGCTCTTCCAAACTGCAGAGCCATCCCGCCCCAGCCTGCTGTTTGTCTTTAATTCCTTATGTTCCGGGCATGGTGGCACACGCCTGTAATCCCAGCACTCGGGAGGCAGAGGCAGGAAGATTGGTAGTAGTTTAAACCCAGCTTATCTCAAACAAGTAGATCAAACCAAAACAGAAAGTCCTTCTGTGTTGGAGATACACCCTAAAGCATCCACGGATGAACCAGTCTGATATCTAGGGTTTGCCTCACTACAGCAGGAAAAAAAAAACAAACCCTGAGAGCAGAGAGGCAGGAACAGCAGGCTGTTATAACGCATGGAAGGTGGTAATGGAGTCACCGTCACACGGTACAGCATAGTATTTTTTCCACTTGGTGTACAGCTTCATTTTTTTTTTTTTGTTTTGTACTAAGACTGCTTGGCTTCCTTTCCCTTGTCCTGCAGGGGCTGGACCCACCTGGGAAGGTTGGGTTTTAACTTCTCTTCACAGTAGCAATGGCCCAAACTGGGACTCAAAGGGGCTGGTGACCCCCACAACACACATAGGTAGCAAACTGAACCTCCGGTCAGATTCCACCTCAGAAGCACAGGCTGTGAGTGTTTCTAGGAAATAATGCCTGAACCAGGAAAGGGCTTTCAGGTGGGGTTGTGGACCCAGCAGACAAGTTTTGTGTTGTGTGTGTGTGTGGTACATGTGTACACATGAGTGTGTAGTGGCCAGAGGTTGATGCTGGTATCTTCTTCTATCCCCCTCCACCTTATACACTGAGCTGGGGTCTCTTCCTGCTAAGCACCCAACGACTGAGCTAAGCATCCAACCACTGAGCTAAGCACCCTACCACTGAGCTAAGCACCCTACCACTGAGCTATGTCCCAATCCAGACACATCTTTTGCTACTTATTTATTAATTTTAATGATTTTATTTATTTTTATTTTATGTGCATTTGGTGTTTTGCCTGTATGTATGTTTGTGAAAGGGTGCAAGATCCCCTGGAACTGGAGTTAAAGACAGCTGTGAGCTGCCATATGGGCGCTAGGAATTGAACCCAGGTCCTCCGGAAGAGCAGTCAGTGCTCTTAATTGCTCCCGCCCTTATTTATTTATTTTTTTAATAGTTCCATAGCCCTGGCTGACCTGGAACTCATGTTGTAGACCAGGCAAGAGCCTCAAACACACAGAGATCCACCTGCCTCTAACCATCCAAGTGCTGGGATTAAAGGCTTGCACCACCACACTTGACTTTTTTTTAAGACTTTTTTTTTTTTTACTATTTTTAATTACATATATGTGTGTATGTGCATGTGGGCATGTGCACGTTTATGCAGGTGTCATGGAGCTCAGAGTCTAGAAGCATTAGATGCCCCTGAAGCTGGTGGTCCAGGCAGTTGTGAGTCACCTGATACCGTGTGCTGGGAACCAAACCATACGCCCTTAACCACTACATGCTACATGCTCTTGATCACAATGTGCTTTTAACCACTGAGCCATCTCCCCGGCCCCAATCCTTTGGAAAGTGTTTTTCTACCCTGAAATCCAACAGCATAGAACTGCCGGCAGAACCCAGTACTCAGAGAGCCCCAGATGTCCCTGTGGGTAGAGATGGGCTCTGTCTCTGCCCAGAAGCTCAGGTCCCAGGTTCTGGTACATGAGGACATTCTGACCCCAAAACGGGTCACAATCCTAGCTCTTATTTTGTGTGCCTGGGACATATCAAGACACTTTGCCCAGGCTCACCTTCTCCCACAGCAGGCGCCATCACTGTTTGTATACCAGCGGACAGAGATGGTGAAGCCATGCCTCTATTGCAGCTGCCCAGGGGCTGGACCAAGCCCCAGGAACCAACATGACTCTGTCTAGCTCAGTTCTCCTATGGGGTGCTTGGCACCTCAGTGGTGCATCCCGGCACTGATCTGGACTTTGTCCCTTCCTCCCTCTTGAGTCAACTGTCTTTCCTTAAGTGGTTTAGAACTGGGATCTTTGGCCTCGGACCTGGCCTTAGCCCCAAGGTCACTTGCTTACAACTCCTCTGGGCTCCATAGGCCAAGGGCTGGCAGTGTAGGACTGGAGGCCAACTAAGACCTTCTGGTGTCTCTAGGGCTTCTGATAAGCATTTGACTTTTCTTTCCTTTTTCTTTTCTTTTCTTTTCTTTTCTTTTTTTTTTTTTTTTTTTTTTTTTTTTTTTTTTTTTTTTTTTTTTTTTT
>PVIU01001493.1:0-140631 GCA_004026605.1 Ondatra zibethicus | reverse complement strand
CTTTTGGGCTCTTCAGGATCCATGCCCACCCAGGGTCTCAAGCCTTCTCCTTAGTCCTTCCCCCTCTCGAGGGGGCGTCACGCAGTCCTATTGCTCTGCTGCCACAGACATTGTATCCATCCCCCACAGGGTCCTCCCCTGCAATGGCTGTTGCCCAGTTCCACGCTCCGGGGGCACTCACCATGGGGGAGCCTCGATGGCCGATGAGGGCAGGCTTGGGGCCCAGGTCCTTTTTCTCCATGATGCAGGGAGAAGAGATGGTGAGGGGGATCAGGTAGAGGGTGAAGACCACAGCAAAGAACGTACAAAGAATGATGACCTGAGAGGCTGTAGACACAGGCAGTTGGGACTTCCGGTGAGTCATCTGTGCAGCCCCAACCAGCCCCAACCAGGCCCAGTCGGCCAGATTGGAATGCAGAACTTGAAGCTCTTGAGAGGAAGTGAACCCCACTGACCACGTATGCACACGTGTACACACAGACACGGGGACGCCGCTTTCGGGAGCTGGCCCCCGTGCTGAGCACAAAGCTGGCCTCACCTCATGCCCAGGCCACCCAGGTAGAGTCCCGGTAGGGATAGCCTAAGCCTTGGTGTTTGTGAAGGTCAGGATGGGGGGGGGGACCCTCTTCAGGGGATACTCACAGGACCGCTCTGCACGGGCGAACTGTCCTGCTACGATCCAGGAGAGTGCAGTGACGGCCATCAGGGCCCCTATGTGCAGGAATGGCGCTGTGCCCTGTGTGTGAGGAGAGGCAGGAGGGACTGGGGACTCAAAGACAGGTCCAGACTCTCAGGCCACCAGCATTGCTGCTGACTGTCTCTACCTACAAGACAGGCAATCCTGTCTCCATTTGTCGGCTGAGGGAGGACTCCGGGAATTCCGCTATGGGGAAATCCCTCCCTGCTCCTCGCTGAGCCTTGGTGTGGAGAAGGCGCTGCCTGTTGCATGGGTCCTGGGGAAGCAACGACCCTGCCCCTAGCCCGCCTCACTCACCTGCAGGGAGATCAGCAACACCTCCCATTCGTCTTCCCACAGCTGGGCCACGGCTGACATGGCCACCACTGTAGAGGCCAGGATGACTACCAGCACCATCTGGAAAAGGGAGGCACCGGATGGGAGGGTCACGGCAGGAGTGAGGGAACTTGTGTTTGGGAGAGGAGAGGAGGAGAAAGAAAACAGAAGTGCACACAGGCCAGTGATGGCACACATCTTAAATCCTAGCGCTCGGGAAGCAGAGGCAGGAGGATCTCTGAGTTCGAGGTCAGCCTGGTCTACAGGAGTGCATTCTAGGACAGTCAGGGCTGCACAGAGAAACCTTGTCTCAAAAAAACCAAAACCAACAACAAAAACCAAAAGAAATTCACATGGAGCAAGGAAGAGGAGGGAAAGAGAGAGCCTGGGACGGGCTGAAGGCAGCAGGGGTAGTGAGAGAAGAGCTGTGCAGGGAGGGGCTGGGATCAGACGAGGGGGCACTCCAGCAAGAGCAGATGCTCATAATGTTGTCTGCTACACCGGCCGCCCGAGTCTCCTGCATCTGGCTGTGCTCTTCTTGACACAAGATCTTAGGGAGCCTTGAACTCCTGATCCTCCTGCTCCCACTTGCCTAGGCTAGGAGTGCAGGTTTGCACTACCACGTTTATGCTATGCTGGAGACTGAACCCAGGGTTTGTGCACGCTAGGTACATACACACTACCAACTGAGTTACATCCCCGGCCTGGCTTCTAATATGTTCCACAGGAAGCGGGGTGCACAGCTGTCATGAGCATATCAAGGTACCTTCAGGGATAGAGATCTGTGGTGACAGACAGCTCCTGAAACGTCAAACTAAGCAAGACTAAGCTAGGGTTCCTTGCTTCTGTCCTCTCTGGAGCCCTGGAGCTCTTTACGGTCCCCCTGCTCATCTGTGGCCACGGGAGATGGCAGGAGCCTCTGAAGAGCACATTCTGAAGACATCTTATTACAATAGGAGGCCGCCAGCGGAAGTTCTTGCAATAAAACTGATTCCCCATAATCCTAATACAATTAAAATTTCATCACTGTTTTTACAGCTGCTGCTGTGTTACCCATCATGCTCAGCAGCATCGTTGGAAGTTCAGAGAGGGAATTTCCTCCCTATGGTGTCCTTCAGTCACAGGAATAACACAGGCTCACATCATGACCCCTTCCAAACCTTGCTCAGGAGTACCTGAGGCCTGGAGTAGACCTGAACTCAGCCTTAGCATTTCTGTCATTTTTGGCTACGATGGCAACAGAGAAACCCATTCATTCATTCATTCATTCATTCATGCATCCACTCATTCAATGCGAGTCTTGTCTGCGTGCTGAGACCCAAGAAGAGTCAGAATCCAACCTTGTTCATTGACCTCTTGGCCGGTGCCTGGGGTCTCTACACCTGAGTCACACTCTTGGCTCTGTGGCATTGGAGGAGGGTAACAATTTCAGGGAACTTCTCTGAGCTGGAGTACAGGGACTGGGGTGAGTGCCTCCCCGGGAGGGGTTGGGGACATAAATGGGGACATGCAAGCAAAGTACTTTGTACAGTAGCTGCCACGAAGAGGAAATGAGTATCCGATGTGAGTGCCACCACTCTGAGTAACTGTCACCGAAACGGGGTAATAGAGAGGAACAAATGAAGAACCCAGGGAAAGTGCCCGTCACGTACAGTAAGCACCCGAGAAACGCTGCTTGCAGCTATTACAACAGACACAGTGTCTGGCATACAGGAAGTTCTCAAACGTGCCTTTCTAGAGAGCAGCTGGAAGGACAGAAGCTAGCTGCAAGAAAGAAATGTCACAGGCACCAGCTGCTGGAGAACAGCCTGAACGCAGTCAGTGCTGCTGGGGTGTCCATGGGGCCCAGCAGGCACCAGCCCGGCTCAGCCATACCCGTGGGCAGGCAGAGTTTGGGTTTCAGCCTGGGTAGTTGATAGAGCCCTCCTGGATACCAGCCTTGGACTACAGCACGGCCCCCTGGGGTAGAGGAATTAGCACCACAGAGCAGGGGCAGGCCAGTGCTCAGGGTTCATCATCACAGCTAGGGAAATGAAAGCTGTGACAACACCTGTCAGAAGAGGCCTCTGGTGACTGGGCATGAAGGTCATCTCACAGAGGGGCCTTCTGCTTGCCACAAAGCAGCTCCCCCGGCCCCCTTTTCTTGACTTCCTTCACCCCCAGGCCCCTAAATTTCTCCTGGGAATCCCTCACAGGCCCAAGTTCTGGGCCACAGGACTCACTTGGTCAGATGGCTCCCTCCCTGCCCATTCCCAAACCCTTCTACCCTACCCTCCTTGGGACTCAGGGGAACCAGGGACTCTAAACACAGACCAGGATTAAAATGTCCCATAAAACTGTCATCTTCAAAGCAATATGACCTTGGCATAAAGCCAGAGAAATAAATGAAAGCCAAGTTCAGAAAGAGTTCTGAATGCATTAAAGGAATATAACGGCATCTCAGATTGGAGGGTGAGGGGAGTGCTGTGCAGGGGAGGTGGCTGAGGACACTGGGAAGCAACTCCAGCAAGCTTGGCAAGATCACACTAGGCCCCAAAATAACTTCCAAAAGATTAACGAACATTTAAATGTCAAAAAGCAATGCTATATAATTACCCAGTGATATCATAGAAAGATTCTCATAACATCTTAGAGTGGGAAGGACCCTTCTAAGTCTGACCCAACACCCAAGGGCCATAAAAAGAGATGACAGAGTCAAGTTTTTGCTATTGTTGTTGCTGGTGGTTTTTGTTTGTTTGTTTGGTTGGTTTTGGTTTTTCGAGACAGGGTTTCTCTGTGTAGCTTTGGAGCCTGTCCTAGAACTCACTCTGTAGACTAGGCTAGCCTCGAACTCACAGAGATCCTCCTACCTCTGCCTCATGAGTGCTGGAATTAAAGGTGTACACCACCACCGCCCGTTTTTTTGTTTTTTGGTTTTTTTTTTTTTGTTTGTTTGTTTTTTTGAGACAGATTTCTCTGTGTAACAGTCCTAACTGTCCTAGAACTCACTCTATAGACCAGGCTGGGCTCAAACTCCCAGAGAGCCACCTGCCTCTGCCTCTCAAGTTCTGGGATTAAAGGTGTGCGCCATCACCCAGCCAGATTCAAGTAATTTTTTTTTTTAGAATTATAAAAAAGAAATCCCATGGCACAAACAAATAAACAAAGCCAAAAGATGAATGACAAACTGGGGAAAATCTAAATTATCTGTAGTACATCAGTCAAAGGGTCAACTCCCCAGATCTACAAAGAGCTCTATAAAAATTGACAAGCAGATAAAACCCCAGTGACCCAGGTCTGTGAAACACCGAGTCTCCCTGAGCAGAGGGGAAACACAGCCTGCGACCTTGCAGACAGACAATGGTCAAGGAGTCAGCCCACAGCTGCGGGTGAGGGGATCCTGCCGTCCCATCCACGTACCTAGAGAGCATGGGTTGGTTCCGTGCGGCAAAGAGGGCATTTGGCAAGATCAAGATTCTGAAAGTAGCCAGGCAGTGGTGGTGCACGCCTTTAATCCCAGCACTTGGGAGGCAGAGGCAGGAGGATCTCTGTGAGTTCGAGGCCAGCCTGGTCTACATGGAGAGTTCTAAGAGGGCTGCCTAGTGAGATGCAGTCTCAAAATAACGATAAAAAGGAAAATACATGATATTATTTTCTCCCGGATCACAGCCCTGAAAAAGGATTGAAAACCACTGGGTGTTAACAGGAGCTGTAGAGATCCCTAGAGAACGAGGGACAAGGAAAGTGTCAGGAATCGATGGGCATGGCCTCCCTGCATTCAAGAAAGGCTCCTCACTTTGCAAAGAGGGGGCAAAGGTGAGGTGAACTGTGTGTGTAGAAGAGAACGGGAAGGCACTGAAGAGCGTGTGCCGCAGTTAAGAGCACTGACTGCCCTAGCCGAGGACAGGGTTTAGTTCCCAACACCCACAGGGCAGCTCACAACAGTCTGTAATTTCAGTTCCAGGGACTCTGACGCCCTCTTCTGGCCTCTGCAAGCATTGCACACATGTGGTACGCTTATATAAATGCAGGCAAAACACCTGTGCTCATAAAATAAAAATCCATTTAAAGAAAAAGGGACATCAGTGAGATGGCTCAGCAGGTAAAGGCCTCTGTTGCCAAGGCTGATGACCTGAATTCGATCCCCAGGACCCACATGGTGAGAGAAAAGAACCAACTTCCAAAAGGTGTCGTTTGACCTCCACATGTGCTGTGCACACACACACACAAACACACACACGCACGCACACTCACACCAGGGAGGGTAATTAAAATAGAAAGGGAGTGTATATAGGAAAATTTTCATTGAGCATGATTTTTTTTCATGTCTGAATTATTGGTCACATAAAAAATGAGTTAAGATAAAGCAAGCAGACAAAAATAATAAGGATTCCTTAAGTATGTATGTAGAATTTCCAGGCCCTGGTAAATATTCAGAGCCTGGGAAACCAGTCCAGCCTGGATCGGCGCTGTCTGACAGGTCCTTCTGCCTCAAGATCTCACAAGACAATATGGCCAGAAGAGAAAGGGCCCAGAGCAGGATGCAGGTTAGCTGAGGGACCCTGCATGGAGCCTCCAGATCTGCCCAGCTCTATAGAACTGCAGGCTTCTCCCTTAGGATCAAGCACATGGGGCTTGACTGCTGAGAGCCGGGCAGAGCCCCAGGAGGTGACCGCAGAGTGTGTGCCCTATGCCCAGGTGCCAGCTGCTACCCTCTTTCAAGTGTTAGCTATGTAGTTATGAGAAGAAAGGACCTCTGGCAGGGGGCAGGGTGGGGGTGCTGAGGAAGTCCTAGAGCTGTCCTCAGGAGAGAGTTACCAGCAGGGACTGTTCCATGGTTCTCTTCATCCCTGCAAGACCTTGGCCTAGTTCCCAAGGTGCCCCCCAACTGCTCACAGGCATCTCCCATTCCACATACCCAACCCATGTTCATTGGTGCCCTGTCTCCCTCTTTCTGTCCCCCGATTAGCTGGGTCCATCTCAAGGGTCTTGTTTGTTTCCAGACATTTCTGTCCCTTCTTAGATGGTGTGTTTACTCCTAGCCATGCTCTGGGAAAGAGATGACCTATTCCTCCCTCTACACCGTGGGGCTCCTAGAAGGGGAGACTCTAACTTGGCCAGGTCATATGGCCTTGTTCAAGCAGAGCAGGCATTAACAACCTACAGTCAGCATATGTGTGTATGTGTATATGTGTGTATGTGCATGTGTGTGTGCATGTGTGTGTATATGTGCATGCGTGTGTGCATGTGTGAGTGTGTGTATATGTGTGTGTGCATGTATGTGTATATGTGCATTTGTGTGCGCATGTGTGTGTATATGTGTGTGCATGTGTGCGCATGTGTGTGTGTGTGTATGTATGTGTGTGTATGAATGAGAGTCTGGACCCAACACGGGGGCAGCAGGGAAGTCCATTTAGTCTTCAAGGAGCACCAGATTAGAGCGGGATGGGATCCAGAGCTGATCAAGACCGATAAACAAATGTTCTAAAATGCATCTGGGAGAGACGCCGCCGCCAGGGCTGGGGAGAAGGCCCTTCCTTGGGACACAAGCTGCACAGGAAACGGGCTCGAAGAGAACGTGAGCAAATGAGGGCCAGAGTAAGGGGCTAAAAGCCCAGGAAAGGTGGGCATACTAAGGGATGGGAATGATGTCTCCCACAGCAGACGC
Organism: Ondatra zibethicus; assembly: GCA_004026605.1. Taxonomy (NCBI): domain Eukaryota; kingdom Metazoa; phylum Chordata; class Mammalia; order Rodentia; family Cricetidae; genus Ondatra; species Ondatra zibethicus. The sequence continues at coordinate 133,972 of PVIU01001493.1, read as the reverse complement.
TGAGGTGACAAGCCCATAGCAGCGGCCCAACACCAGGACCAGACCAGGACAGTCTGGTCACCCTAGGCACCATCACTAGAACTCACTGAAGCCAGCAGGGAAGGTGGGAGCCAAGCAGAGCTGGTGCTGGTGTGTACATGGCTGCAGGGCTGACCTGAGCCTTGCACTCACGCTGCGAGACCTTAGGCATGTTGGCTAACCTCTCCGTTTTTTGTTCCCGCAAAGTGGAATGTGACAGAGGGGCTGTGAGGGCCAAAGGGGTGAATGCAGACTGGGCTGGAGGGTGCCTGGCGCGGTAAGAGCGCAGTGGAATAGGAAGAACAATGACAGAGGTGACCCGGGGGAGGGACTGCCCAGCTCATCTCTGCTTCCAGGCCTCTTCTCCTTCCCCAGTAGAGCAGCTCCCGCTTACCTTGTGTAGCCAGTACAGGTTCATCTGCTGCCCCACAGCGATGTGACAGAGTGCCAGGACCTGAGGAGGGGCCCAGTCAAGCCAAGTGTGACTAGAATGTTTGCCAGCTCTCCAGATGCCCTGCTCCACAGTGTTGCCCTTGGTCCGACCCTAGGCAGGCAGCACACCCTTCCCACAGGCACCAGGAATGCCCAGCCCAGCCCTGTCCGGGCCTGGTCTCCTTCCAGTTCACTCCAGGCCTACAGCCTCCTCCTCTAGGAAACCCCCCCCCCCCGAGAAAGGTCCCTGGGTTTGACACAAAAACTGCCCAACTTAACGCATCAACTGTTTGGGAGATCTAGGCCCTAGGATTCAGAAGCAGACCTGAGCCCTGTCCCCCAAGGAGCCCCCAGCGCAGAATATGGTCAACCTAAGTCTCTCAGTGTGGAGGACACTGGGGGTAGGCAGCCCAAGCAGTTTCTGAAAGGCATCTGTGGCAGGTGCCGAAAGTCAGAATGGTTCTTGTTGGCCTGGGGTTAGGGGTGGGGGTGAGAAGGGGCTTCCAGAGAGACAGCTGAAGGAGCCTCGTAAGATGAGACACTCTCCCTTGGAGGACTCGGGCCTCAGACTCAGGCAACACTCCAGGGGTCTGGGCAGAAGCAGCATCCTCACCCCTATAGACCAGCATAGGTCACCTCTTCCTCTACTAGGAGCAGACTCACATGAGCCCAAGGGAGCCCCTCCACACATACCAGGAGGCCTGCAATGTACGTGAAGGCTGCAGCTGTGGTCACAAGGATGGGCACGGACCAGTCGCTCCAGTAACCCATGTGGTTGTAGAGGTACCTGCGGGGGGAGAGAGGGGCAGAGGTCAGACCTCCACCACCCGGCCACTGCCCAGTCAAGGAGCTAGGATAATCTTAGTCCTCATGTAGCTGCAGCTGGGGAGCCACAAGCAAACCCTTCCCACCCCATATGGCTATTAGGGCTTTCCTTTATCGTCAGCTATGATGACTTCTGGGGGGCGCTCAGAAAGCAAGAGGCAGAGAGCCCAGAAGCCATTAGACTTCCTTCCCACTGGCCCCCGCACCTGTGTGAACATGTGTCAACAGCAGATCTGAGATGAACACCCCCACCCCTGCCACCCTCAGGAGCGTGGTCAGCACAGCTCTGAGGGACGAACACACTCTGGGATCTAATCCCCGCACTGCCTCTCGCCGGCTCATAGGACTCTGTGGAGGTGACAGGCATCATGGATTCTAAGAGGCACTCGAATGGCAAAACGTGAAGATGTGGAGCCTAAAAACGGATAAGATGCAACACTCTCGTCTGCTCACCTGTAGGATGGGTAAGAGAAAGCCCTTCACAGGGCTCTGGGGAATGAAGGGAGGGAGGCGTGCAACAAGGACGTGACAAACTCTCCCTAATGAGAACATCCACTGAGACCAGGAAAAATGCTGAGAAAATGTGATTTTTTTTTAAAACAGCATGTGGTCTTCTTGCATCCATATGCCATAGATAGCCAGCTTCCCATTAGTGGGACGTCATAGCTTGCAATGATTCACTTTATAAACTCACACGAAAATGAGAAAACGGACACATCTTTTTGCATTTCTGTCTCCTTGGGTTGGGTTGCTATAAACAGAATGACAGGGCAGAAGGAGTGAACTTCTAAAGGGTCCTGAAGGATGCAGCTTAGCTTCTCGCCAGAATGATGACTCACTCTCAGCCTCCTTGTGTGTGTAGGGAAAGAGAGGCTCAGAGGATAAAGTAATTCGCTCGGGGTATTAAAGAGTGAGCTAGTGTCAGGACACATAGCAGGGCGGAGACATCAGGAAGACTCCACAGACAGGGCAGTCCGCCTCCCTGCACCTTCCCAGGGCCCTGCTCCAAGCCTCCTACCACTCAGGAGGAAAAAAAACAGATCACAGGCTCTGCTCATCTTATTGGGAAACTGAGGCCCAAAGAAGGCCAGGAATTGGCCCTGGAGGTACTCCTGAAAGGTTTCCTGGTCCCGCTGGCCTTTCAAGCATGGTCAGGTTGGCCTCCAGGATAAACACACTAGCCTACCAGGTGTGTCCAACCTGCAGCCTGTGGGCCACATGCAGCACAAGACAAACTCTGAGCTTCCGTAAAACATCGTTGAGAGTTTTGTTACTCTGGGTGTGTTTGTTTGTTGCTTGCAACAATCCCACCACATAGTTCTCTGGCGTGAATTCTGTCAATGACGGCACTGTGTCTCAATGTCAAAAGGCTGGACACTCCTGGCCCTAGGTGCCTCTCCTTGCCTATGCCCAGCCAGTGCTGAACCCTGGTGCAGGAAAGAATCCCAGAAAGTCAAGGGAAGCCCTGGCCTCCCAAGAAACAGTTGGCAGGCAAAGGAACTGCAGCTCACAGGCAGGCCTCTGTGGCTGCCTCCCAGACAGGGTTGGCATCTGCCAAGTCTTCCCAATGACAGAGAGCTACTGAGGGTCAAACCGCACCACTTATCCATTATCAGCTTGCTGTGTGACCTCGCAAAGGTTCTTCTAACCTCTCTGAGCCCTTATTTCCTCAGACTGTACTTGACATATGTTCTTGACACGGACTGGCTGTATGACCATGGGTGAGTGTCCCTCCTCCGACCTCACTTTGTCCATATATACAGGGCATTTGCTGCTGTCTAGGGGTTGCCATTCAAGGCCAGCAAGCAATGTTCTCATGCATCCACAACACTACCCACGCTTTAGACACTTATAAAGATGCATGGTTGACCTGTGATACGCGATAGAGACCAGGGCCTGGCTCCGACACATGAGTGGGCCTGGCTCATCTTCCTAGACTACAGGGCATGTGGAGGCAGCAGTAGCGTGTCCTTTACTGTGTTCACTAATGACAGTGGTTCAGTCTGCTGCTTGGGGGAGTGTGACAGCTCATACTGACCACCTAGGGGGCGCTGAGGAGGTTTCTAGATTGGCTTAAAAGAGGCGGGGCGATCCACCCTAAATGTGGGTGGTGGCATGCCATGGGCTGGGCTCCTGGCTTGACTTAGAAAGGAGGAGGTAAGGTGGGCACAGGCATTCACTTCCCCCAGTCCTTATGTGATGAAGCCTTAATCTCCTGCAGCCATGACTGATAGAATTGTGAGCCAAAGTTAACCCTTCCTTTCTGAAGTTGCTTGTGCCAAGCATTTTGTCAGAGCAATAGGAAAGTAACTAACGCACAGGTGGGTGGACAGCAGATGTCATTCACAGTCTTGAGATCCAAACAGAATCCTTGAACCTCAGCCCACCAGAAGCTGAATCAGGGGAGCTCTATACTCTAAGTCAGAGCCTCCCTCCCGTGGAGACTTAGCCTCCCGGGAAGCAGCTCTGTGCCTGTCCACACCCATCCCCCTATCTTCTCCTGATGGGACTGGAGTTACCCTACCTCAAAGAGGGAGAAAGAAACTCAGAGCATTACCAGCTCCTTAGCCCCAACTCTCCACACTGGATACTTGAATTTGGCCTCGGTTTCCAAAATCTGTCAGTGGAAGAGTTCTCAGAAGCACCCAGGGCCTTCCCTGCCCATGCCTTTTTTGGTCAACAAAAAGCTGGCAATGGAGGAGGTGAGGGGGGAGCCCTGCCCTTGGACCTGAAGTGCCCCTAAAGGAGGCAGAGCTGAATTCGACAGTGACATCTGCCAGCCATGCCAGTTCAGCCACAGCAGCCAGGGAGACTGAGGCTAGGGACTGCCTCTTCCCCCAGGCCTTCGTCTCTCTTGGAGCTCTTGTCTACAAAGGGGACTAGCAGCTCTCCACTCCACCTCAGGCTGATACTGCTCTGCCTTCTGCTTCTATTTCCACAGCCTGGGGCTAGACAGCATCACTGAGTCTCCTTGTAAACTTGGGGGTGCGGGAGGAGGGGGGTCCAAGAGCTATCTCAGGCTAGTTCCCATGTCTCCTCCTCCAGGAAGCCTTCCTGAAGTCCCAGGGGCACAGAGCTCCGTCCTTCCAGTCTGTGACAGGACCTTCCCTGAAGGCCTGCAGATGGGCAAGCCCAGGGCTTCCATAGCAGGCCTTGCTGGAGGCCACAGGAGAGCTGGTTGTAGGACTCCCAGGGCCGAGCTGGGTCTTGGGGTAACTACACTCACCAGTTGAACTCATTGTAGTCATTGTGAACCTCCCACCAGAAGTAGAGCCAGGTGAGGGTGAGGCTGAAGGTGCAGACCAGGAGCAGGAACCACAGCCGTTCCCACTGCAAGAGCGAAACAGAAAACAGCATCACGTCGAGCGGCTCTCCCTGCCCTCCCTTCCTGAAGCCTCAACTGCCAGGAATTGATGAGGAAGTGAGGATCAAGGAAGACACGACTTGTCCAGGGACAGAGAACCCAGTTACAAGAGTGGACAGCCAGGAGCAGGGTTAGGGATCCACCAGGAAGTGGCGGCCTAAGACCTTTCTGCTGCATCCAGGGGCCTGCCCAGTGTGTGTTAGTATCCTGTTCTGCTGCTGGTCCCCAAAACAAAGAAAGCCTCTCACAGTGTCTCCTACAGCCCAGACCAGCCTCAAACTCCTTACGTAGCTAAAAATGGCCTCGAATGCTTGGTCCTGTTTGGCTTCCACCTCCCACCTGCTGGGCTTACAGATATGTACCCCCAAGATCGGCTGTTTTTAAGATTTATTTTTATGATTTTTGTTTGTGTGTGCATGCACGCACGTGCCTGGGCGCATGTGTACAACTGTGGAAGACAGGCTGTGGATCCTCCTGGAGCTGGAATTACAGGCACTTCTGAGACCCCCTTTAAGTAGATGGATGCTGGGAATGCTCCTCTGCCAGAGCAATGTGCACTCTTTACCACAGAGTCAGCTTTCCTGCCAGCCAAGTAGTTTTTAAAGCGGTGCTGGGTATCAAACGCAGAGTCTTGGGCACGCTACCCAGTGCATCAACGAGCCACACCCCCAGCCCCTCCCCTTGCAGCACCTTGTTTCATTCTTCTATGTCACCACACAGCAGACTCGGCTTACCACCTCTACCTCATGCCACTGACCAGAAACACCGAGGTTCAGAGAGACCAACCAGTTTGCCAGAGTCACACAGCTAGTCAGCAGAAGGTTAGGACCAGCGAGTTCCCTAACTGGAAGAAATGTAGCAACTGCCTTCTCCCCATGGGGCTGGGGGCCTGGGGCTGAGCCAGGAAAGACCACACCTTCTTGCTGGTGTAGGTAAACACAGACCCAGTCAAGCAGCTCCTGGGAACCTGGGCTCAGAGGCTTGCAAAGGCATCGGCTAGGTTTTTCCCAGCTTCTACCCCCCTGTTGAGCTCAGCAGCACAAACTGGGGCAGATCTTGCTGCGCCCTGAGAAGCTGCTGAGGTCAACAACCACGATCCGCAAATGAGATGAACTCAGATCATTTACCCTGGAGCGCTGAGTTCCCCAAAGTCCCGTTTGTCTCCCATCCTCTCTGACACAGGAGTTCCAATTGGCTAACTTCCTCCTGGCCCCTCACTGTTCTGCCAAGCAAGGACAGCCTTCCTTCTGTGTGTGACCCCTGACCCCCCAGCTTCATCCCCTCAGCTGGGAAGGACCATGGGCTTGTCACCTTAGTTCCCGTTTTCCCACGGAGGACCCATGGAATTGGGTCACATGTCACCCCCCTGGGAAGCCTTCCTGGACTCAGCTTTAGTCCCTCAAACCCACTGTGCTCCACAGCATCAATGTTCCCTGTTCTCTAAACTCTATACCCTGTGCCCTTAGGTGGCATGGGACCCATTAGTACCGATGACTAGGGACGAGGGTATCAGGAGGAGAAAAGACATTCCCTAGCTTCCGAGAATCTCTCCATCCCACATCAGTAACTAAATGTTGTGTTTGGAGCCAGACAGCCTGGGGATCTAAAATCCCCATCGCCACTGACAAGCTGTGCGCCTCTAGAGGTTACACAACCCTCTCTGTGGTTGTTTCTCCTCTGTAAACTGAATACAATAAAAGCATTGATAGAACAAACTTGATAAGAATGGCCCCTTGCCACCATGCAGGAGAGGTTCTCAACCCGGAAAAGCCAGGACTGGGTACACACGGACACCCTCATACCAGAGTGAGTCACTCAAGTTGGTGACCCATGTTTGGGTGAGCGGTTGTCACCACTCACAGTCATGTGGAGAGCCAGGCTGCTGGGCCTGACCCTGCTCTGTGCGTAAACATGGATGTGAAGGTGACATTTCTCCCACGCCTGGGCTATGCCAGGTTCAGGGGGAGAGGTGCGGGGAGGCAGGGCACTGTCTTCCTGTGGGGACAGGACCTCGAGGGCCACTAAGATGGCTGGGAGGGGAAAGGAGCAGAGAGTGTCACGAGCCCTCCTCCCCAGAGCCCCGCACCTTTTCTACCCTGCCCCCGCCCGCCAGCCCTAGGTCCAGTCCCTCTGGCAGTCTTGCCTACTTGCTCATGAAGGTCTACTTTCCTGGAATCCAGCTAGCAGGTCCCAGGTCACCACTCAGTACGGCACACCCCACCTTCCCATCACGTTGTCTAGCGTGAACTCTCACTGGCCACAGCTCCACAGACTCCAGGACACACCCTCAGCCGGCCCCACTGGGGCAGAGGAAGGCTCCCGTGAGGGGGGCAGTCTGAACCCACCGGGGCTTATCCTAGGCAAACAGCCTGGGTATGGAGAGGGCAGCGGACTTGCCACAAGCCTCCAGATGGCATCGATAAGAGGGCAGGAGGCCAAAACTGTAGGTGGCCCAGGGTGGAGAAGGAGGACAGGCAGGGGTCTTGGGCTCGCTTGGCCATATCCTTACAGTGTGGAGAGGCAGGGCAGGGCACATAAGAGGGGTCGCAGGCTCTCAGCAGCTGGAGACCGTCAAGGTTAGAGTCACTAGGTAGGCATGACAGGAGGGGGCAAGGCCTTAGAAACCAGGAACTAGGAACCTTGTTTTCAGAAGCTAGGGCTGGGGAACCTAGTGATTAAAGTCCCTTAGAAGCTGGGGGTCATTAGGCCACAGACAACTGATGGAAGGGGAGGAAGAGGCCCCAACACAGGAGAAGAGAGGTGTATGGTGGTATACCAGGAACAATCAGAGGAAGAAACTGAATGGGGTTGGAAGAGATAGGATGGAGAAGGAAAGCAAGGAGCAGCAGAGGAAGTGGCCTCCAATCAGTCCCACTGATACAGAGGTTCTCAGGGCCACTAATGGGCCTTGTCAGGGAGAATCACCAAGGAGAAAGGCCTGGGTATGCTCTGCCCATTAGTGAGTGGAGCTGGGCTGGGATCCTAGGGTGGACAGAGGGCTCACTGCCTCACCAACCTCTGAGGCCAGTGCCATACCAGTGAGCCTTGAGGCCCTGGCCCTCTGTCTCTCTGCATTGTACCAGAGGGGGTTGCAGGAATGTGCTGCAGCACGTGGTAGCTCAGAAAGGGAAGGACCTTTCTGATCACGTCACCTATGGGTGAGCCATTGTGCCCTACTACCCGAGGCAGTCACCACACATGTGTAGCTTTAATAACAGTCACGGTCATCTGGCAGACAGCCGTCAAAGGGGTCAACGTGGGCAGGTAGAAGTCAGAGAGGTCATCAAGTAGGGGGAGTTCTGAGATGCTCCCCCAAACCTGTCCTGCCCCTCTGGGTCTCTGTATGGCAACCCCAGACCGAGTGTCTGTTCACCTTTCCCTTTCTGTAGGCCGCACCCCCCAACCTCTGGCTCCTCCTGAATGCCTTTGTGTCCCTGTGACCCTCAATGGCCTCCCACCCCCGCACATCCTGTGCTGGCTCTTGGCACCCAGCAACCTGCCCTGCAACTATACCCAGCTGCAGAGAGGGGAAGGGTGTCTCGGGGCTGCAGCTCTGCAGCAACTGCACCCAGCTGCAGAGACGGGAAGGGTGTCTCGGGGCTGCAGCTCTGCAGCAACTGCACCCAGCTGCAGAGATGGGAAGGGTGTCTCAGGGCTGCAGCTCTGAAGCTTGGGACAGGGTTCTCAGAGCCTGGAGGCCTCACCTATAGGATGGAAACCCTAAGCCCAGTCAGCAGTGCGCTTCCAGTGGTTCACAGTGAGGTAAATAAAGGGAGTTCACCAGGTCACACGTTCCTTGGGGAGTAATGGGGCATGGTATGACCTGGGTCCCCAGGGCCTACCAGCATGTTGGGACACAGTCTGAGGAACCAAGGAAGGATGAATGCGAGACTGTGAACTGCAAAGAGGATAGGTTCAAGGAACAGACCAGCCTCCCACGCAGCTGGGGGCTAGCCCCTTTGTGGAATGGCAGTTTGTGTTCACACAGGTGGCAGGTAGCGGGAGGCCTGTGCTACATGGAGAGAAGGGGTCTGGGTTGGGAGTGGGCCCTGGCCTGGCCAGGAAGCATTCTGTAATCCAGCTCCAGGAGACGGAGGCTGAGGGGTGATGACTGACAGAGAATCCCCAAGGTCCTAGCCCTATGGCCCTGCCTCATCTCCTCCCACTCTTGCCCTGGTCCCCCAGGAGCTGAGCCCCTTTGCGGCAGTAGGGCCACAGTGGGCTGATTTCACCAAAGGTTGTTGATGAGCCTGTGACCATCCTTGCCTGTGTCCTGTCCTTCCCACTATCCACCCCCAGCCCAGAACCTTCTGCACTGTAAGACCCTGCTAATAGAAAGAGCTCATTAGCATCCAGGCTCTGACAGACTCCACACCTGACTAGACACAGGCACATGCAGGGGCGGGGTGACCCTGCTATTGCTGGCTTCCACTCACGAGCAGCTCCTGTGAACCCCTGACTGCCGCCAGGGTACACACAGTTGCCCGTCACTGTCTGTGGGTACCCAGACAGAACAGAGCCCCGCTTCTGAACACTGTGATCTGACAGTGCCTGGTAGGGGCTGCCGGCCCGACCCTGGCAGCATCGATGACTCAGAATCATAGATATTAGAGTCTGAGATGTCCCGTTCAGCTCCTGCCTCCTCTGTACCCAGGGCAGGATGGGAGTTCAGCCTGCTGTAGCCTAGGTAGCCCCAGGGAGAGCCCCCAAACTTCTTCCCTCTTAGACCCTCAGCATAACCAGCAGGTAGGCTCAGACACTTGGCCATGTTGGGTTTGAATACTGGGATTGTCATCGCTGAGTAGCCTTGGAGATAGATGTCCAACCTCTTAGCGTCCCAGTTTCCTGCTCTTAGAATGAGGACAGGTATGGTGTGTCATACAGAGCTCCAATAACATACCTGCAAGGTGGCACTGGCCAGGAGCTGTCCCCTTGGTCCTCTTCTCTCTCCACCTCTCTGACTCCCTCCAGTGAGGTAAAACCACCCCCTTTGATGGAAACCACACAGATCAATCCAACCAAAGGGCTCAAACAATACTGGGGTCAAAAGACCAATGTGTGTGTGTGGCACATCTGGGCTTTAATTCCAGCCTTTCTACCCACTGTCTGTGGGGCTGTGGGCCAAGCACTCAGCACCTCAACCCTCAGCTTCCTCCCCTGTTCCTAGAGATGATGTCACCACCACCACCTCACAGGAAAGCTGCCAGGCCCCAGCGATTACACGTGTAAGCTGTAAGTCGCCAGATCCACCATGGTTCCTATAATTACCGTTCGCGTCTGACAGCCCTTTAATTACGTGAAGACAGTGATCAAGTCTTCGCCCTCCCCCTGCCTGCCCTACACCGACTCTTTCTCTGGCTGCTGAGGATAGCAAGCTAGATCACCTGCAGCCGGCCCAGGGTGGGCAGCCCTAGGCAGCCAGAACAAGAAGTCAGACCTGGCTCGGAAGGTCATGTGCTGTGGGCCCCAGGAGCTCGGTCAGAAGGCTGACCCCCACACAACCCTGGCATGCTGCTGCTCAACCCCTGTCTCTCACACAGGCTGCAGCCCTAGTTTTGGGAGACAGAAGCCTGGAGGAGCTCTTTGCGGTATGACGATAGGGTTCTCCACATCTCACTCCCACAGTTCTGCAAAGCAGGTGGGATGGTCTCAGGAAAACAAGGCCCAGACAGGGAAAGTGACTGGCCTAGGGTCACAAGGAACAAACACACACCACTGGTCAGCCAGAACTTGCAACCAGGCCTGGGTGCCTCTGTAGTCATCAACTGCCTCAAGGAAACAGGGCACAGGACAAGTAATTATTCCTGTCTGGCCACAGAAGAAACAAACTCAGAGGGTCAAGGCTTTGCCCAAGGGCTCACTGCAAGCAACAGGTGAAGAGAATTTTGGTTCCATCATCTCACCCCATTCACTAAAGAAATGGAGGAACTAGGAACCAAGGTAGAAGAATGGCCTAGAGACAGAGCCATGGGGTGAGGAACCCACAGAGTGAAGAGAACGTGGCAGACAGAGTTGGGACACATGACACACGGACATGCACTCAGAAAAGCTCCCAGCCCCACGCCCCACACGGCTGTTCTTCCAGTCACTCCCCACAGGGATGCTGAGCCCTTCTCTGTAGAGACCCAACAACCCACAGCAATAACCAGGCAGCGGACAGGCTGTCCCAGTCCCAGGCATGAGGAGAGCAAGGACTGTCTAAGGGTGCAGGGGAGACGGGTTTTACCATCTGCTATGGGAAGAGCAAGGTGGGGCACAGAGGAGCCTCCACCTGGGTAGGAAGGAACAGAGGCAGACAGAGCAGACAGGTCTTGTTCAGGGAAATGGCTTCTCTTCTTATGGTCAATTTTTTAAATTAAAATAATTTTTATCTAGGTGTGTGTCTGCACTCACGCACATGCAGATGCCACGTGCATTTGTCTAAGTCAGAGGATAATGTTGGCAAGTTGGATCTCTCTTTCCACTTTAGGTTTCATGGCCTGAACTCAGGGCCACCAGGCTTGGATAAGTGCCTGAATCTTCTGGGCCATCTTGTGTACACACACACACATACACACACACACACACACACACACACACACACACACACACACACACACACACACACTTATTTTTTTTAAGCTAGGGATGATTCTGAACCCTGATCCTCTTGACTCTTACCTCCCCCCCCCACCAGGAGCTAGAATTACATGGTGTTAGGAAGCGCTGAATGTCAACTTCAGCAAACGCGGCACTCTACCAGCTGAGCTCCACCTCAGACCCCCAATTTAAGTTTTCACATCGTCGGGTCTACCCCTTTTTACTTTCTTCAGTTCCGCCTTCGTGCTTGAGGAGAGCGGCTGAGAGCAGACACTACACTTAAGTCATAGTTACAGCAGGGACTGCTCAGCCTTACCTTCAAGGCTGAGTCCCGCCCATCCTCTGGATGGCAATACACCAAGAAGGTCTCCAGAGCCTACCTCTAGAGTCCAACAAAGCCTCAAGTGTCTTTCCATTTACATCTTCCCAGACAGTCTGATTTTCTCAACAACTTCCTCTATGCTTTCCAAATAAAAGAAAAGTTTAAAAATAGGGAAAACCGCTCAATCCATCTGGATTTATGCTGGTGTGAGGTAAGGGGCAAGATCTCCCACGCTGCTGCACAAATGTCCCCGTACTACAGGACGCTTGCAAGGACGCCACCTCAGTCTACCACACGGCAAATTCTCTGGTGTCTGCAATTTGTTTCTAGATTTCCAGCCTGTCTGGACAGAAGCAAGCCTTTTTCCTGTGTGCGACTCTGCCTTCAGCTGACCTGCTCAGCCTAGCTGCCCCCATGGTCCAGCTCTGCTTGGGGGTCCCAGAGTCATGCGATTCTCAGCATCCAGGGACACCTCTGTCCCATGCCCAACTCACCAAGTTTCAAATGAGGGATGGGGGAAATGTGGGCTGGGAATAGGGCAGGAGTTCCTGGGAAGCAGAGCCGGGCATGCCCTGGCAGGATTATGCTGGCTCAGGCCCAGGAGATTTGGGGGAGGGACGGCTAGGTAGGACGGCTAGAAGGCAGCATTAGGTCCGAGCTGGGAGGGGATTACTAGAATCCCACCGCCAGCCAGTTCCTGGCAGCATAAGAGGCTGGATTTATTTCTCCAGGCTACAGAAGGCTGGGCAGTTAGGCCTCTGTCTGTCCTCGCTTCTGCCAGGGCGCCCTCAGAGCCACTCGTTAGGTGAGAGGACCAGAGCTGGAGGACCCTGAGGACCGGCCACTGATCACCCCTCAGGCCTACTCAGTTTACAGACAGACTCAGGCTGGAACAGTTCACATACCCTCCCTAAGGGACCATCCGGGCCTCCACCTGCTAGGACTTAGGTGTTGCTCGTATCCTTTCCAGAGGAGATGGAGGATGCCAGGAGACCCTCTCCCATTTTCTTCTTTACACCACCGCACTATAGCTTTAGCTATAAACTAAAGCCCAGAGGGTCGTCCCTCATCCTTTAGACTCTCTATAGCCATCGAAAGGAGAATGCCATTTGTGGGGCATTTGTAGGATGGATGTGTTCTTCTCAAGGTTAGGGAAGGGTCTCTTCTTTCATGGGACAGGAGGCACCAGGTACCCATTTAATAATTAGATGGGTACACATCTAATAACCCATTTAACTGGCAAGCAGTCCGAGGCTGAGAGGCCCCGGGCCAGCCGGAGGACCCTAGCAGCGTCAGAAGAAAGGGCAGAGTTAGAGATGCAGCTGCCTGGCCAGGAGGGTCCAGCTGCATCTGATTGAATCCAACTATAACCTGGCATCTGCTTGAAGAGACTTTCATCACCAAGGCAACCCTGAAGTCTCTCTTCACCTACACCCCAACCAAGACTCAAACCACAAGACTGCCAGGACAGGAAGCTGGGAAATTCCCCTTTTCCGGTCCACCTGTAGACAAAGCCAATCTCAGCCTTCAAGGGTGGTCTGGGAGAAACCAAGGGCTGAGTCAGCTACAGCCAGCAGCCCAACAGGCAGGCCTGGAATCCAGCAAGCCCCTTATCATATGTGTGCGCCTTCCTTCTCCAGAACTCCAGCACTCAGGGGGTTCCATCTCCCCAGTAGTCAGCAAGATGACAGGCATACCCTCCAGGCAGCTTCCGCCGTCACCAGCCACTATCCAAGCCATTGTCTGTTCTGCATTTTTTAAAAAATACTTATTTATTTATTATGTATACAATATTCTGTCTGTGTGTAGGCCTGCAGGCCAGAAGAGGGCACCAGATCTCATTACAGATGGTTGTGAGCCACCATGTGGTTGCTGGGAATTGAACTCAGGACCTTTGGAAGAGCAGGCAATGCTCTTAACCTCTGAGCCATCTCTCCAGCCCCCCCGTTCTGCATTTCTCCTAGCACACATTGCCAAGCCTGAGCTAGGCTTTGAGTCCACTGCAAGGGTCAAAAAATCCCAGTCCTTATGGCTAGCACTGGCCCAAACTGCTGCAAGAGCCCACATGACAGGGAAGGAAGCAATGGCTTGGTTGGTGGAAAGACATCTAGTTAAGAGAAGCGGGGGGGTAGTGGGCAAAGGGACATGGAAGCGAAGCCTCTGTGCTGAGAGGGCCAGATTACCGGGAACACAGAGAAGCTGTGACCATAAGGCTAGCATGGCTGGTGTGGAAGGGCAACGGAGGGACAGAGGCGACAGACCTACATGGCAAAAGGAGCCATTACCTAGTTCCACCCCAAGAGGGAGGCCACTGGTGCTGGGGACACTGACTTGCCTGCCTGCCCCTGCTGTTTCCTTCTCAAAGGCTCACCCATGCCTTCACAGCACAGGCTGCATCTCTTAGGGTGGCCTCCAGCTGCCCAGACTAAGAGCTATGGGAGGACAGGGACTCTTTGCAAGGCTCTGCCCAGGTGTCTGTGGAATCTCTCCCCTTGCCCACATTCCTGCACATATGCACGCACACACTCACACGTACACGCAGGCACATCACTTCCCCAAACTCTCTTGTGGCCCCCTGACCTTCCTCTCAAGGGCTCTCAGAGGATTCTGTACAATGTAACCCCTGGGGCCTTTGCACAGCTTGACCCCAGGCTAAAGTCTGGGGCTGCTCAGAATGGCTGCAGGCTCAGGCCTCCCAGGTAGCATTGCCTCCCTTTCCCAGATGAAGCTCAATGATTTTTCCCCTCCCAAACACCAGTCAGTAGCAACAGACATCCTGTCCCCTTACTACCTATTCCCAGGAACCCCTGAACCTGGCTTTGATTTCCCTGGGAGACCTGGGTGTCTATTCAAAACCATTCCCTGGCTCTCGCCAGCCTGGGCTCCCCTTTCAAGGCCGGAGAGAACCGGGTCAGCCCAACTGTGATGCGTGAGCATGTGCCAGAATAGGTTTGTTGATTGCATACATAAGCACAGCCCCGTTTAGCTCACTGGGGGTGGAAGAGGGGAGCTGGGGTATGAGCAGGGGTTCACACCGTGCCAAGGACCCCCTCAGCTTGAATAAATCACTCCTTCTTGGCGCTCCATCCACAAGCCAGGAGGAATCAATTAAGGTCAAAACAGCTTTTAAGAGGCAAGCGTAGCACAGACTTGCAAGACAGCTGATTACCATACTCTGGCTTCTCGGTGTCTAGCTTAGGAAGTTCTTCCAGGCCTCTGACCTAAATCCCTCTCAGCGTGGTCCTGGTTTTGACACTGCTGCCTTGAGGGGACCCAGGGACTTGGGGGAGGGGTGGCAGAGGGAGGAGGGCCAGGGCCAGCTTGAGAACAGTCTCTGTCTCACTGAGTTCTTAATTGGCAGTATTAAAGTAATGAGTCACAAACAACAGCCAATTAATTATCCCCAGTTATAAAAAGCTCCTCTTCCCTTCCTTGCCGTCGGGTGAGGCACCCTCAGCCGGCTGCTCCACACCCTTGGCCAGCAGCAGGAGAGGCAATTCCATCTCCAGCTCCCAGTTTCTTTCTTCCATTTGCTGGGAACTGTGAACAAAGGCTTGGGGGTGCGCAGAAGAGTGACCTTCGTGAAGGAGGGGTTCCTTTCCAAGCTCTGGGACCCTGCTCATCCCTGGCGTTCCCTTGGGAGTCAGTCTGGCCTGAGCCACTGGTGATCCCAGCTTGGCATCAGAGAACAACCCTCCCTCGCCCCAGACCCTGCCCAAGCAACTTCCTGCGTCTGTTCCCGGCCTCATTCTCCCTGAGCTCTCATTATCCAGACATCAGTGCAATCTTTCTGCAGCCTACAGCCTCCAGGCATCGCGGCTGCAGATCTGTCATGACCTCGGGCACAACTGCTCTGTGCCTGGATTTTCTCCCTCTGTAAAATGGGTGCACAATTAGATGTGGCCAGCAGGGATGTTTGTTCTCGCATTTACGGGCAGTCAATAGTTCCTTCCCTGCATGCAGCAGATGTTCAATATGTTAATTAACTCTTAGTTGACTATCTGCCTTGTTTCCTAGCTCCAGGTCTCATCCAGTCACAGGCTCCCACCTCACAGGTGAGATACAGGTGAAGGAGGACCCCCTTGCAGAGGCCTCTCCTCCCTGCTCCCCAGAGCCAGCAGTGGCCTCTACTTGTCCAGTAGACTGTATGTAGCCCCTGTTTTACAGGAGCTGCTTTGTTTTGTTTTGAGACGGGGTCTCAGGCTGGCTTGGAACTCTCTAAGTGACTAAAAATGACCTTGAACTTCTGATCCTCCTGCTTCTACTCCTGAGTGCTGGGCTTACCCAAGCCTGCGCCTTCATACCTGGTTTATCCAGGACTTCCCGCACGTTAAGCAAGCACCCTACCAACTGTACTTCAGCCATCTTTGAGACCGCAGAGACTCTGTTCTCTTCACTGCGCCCCGCTGGCAAGGGAGCCCAGCATAGCCCTATCGCCATTCTGGCCATCCGTGGCAGGAGGGGACAGAAAAGGGAGAGAAGGAATATTCATGCAAGTAGGAGAGGAAGCTGTGAGTCTTAGAGGCTCCTCATCAGCTGACTTTGGGGTCCCCTGAGTTGAGCTCAGCCATCTGCAGAAACAGAACGGATCAAGGGCTCTCTGCCACTCCTTCGGCCTTGGTTCCATACCCAGCGCCCAGACCCTGGTGTCCCCATGGCTTAGACTCCCCAGGCTCCTAGTCGCTGCCTCAGGGACACACTGGCACACTTTCTCCACCCCTCTTTGGGTCACAATCAAGTCCCTTCACTTCTTGACTCATGGCCTGCGAAGGCTGCCGAAGCAGTGGCCTTTCCATTGGAAGCTTGGTTGTCCTTCTACTACCTCGACTGCCTATTACCACTTGGATGATCTTGCTCCAATCCCTGGATTCTGTCTCTCCATGACCCATGGGTCATTAGGAGCAGCAAAGAGTAGAGCCTGTCAGCACAGCACTGACTCACAGAGCATACTGGGTACCAGTCACAGGGAGGCCTGCTGCCTGCCCTAGGCTGGAGTGGGGCAGATGGCTATGGGACAAAGTGGAAGGCCCATAATGCTGATGTCATTAATCTGATCTCTTCCTGCCTCAGTGATGTAGGAACTGAGGCCTGGCCTCGGACTGACTTGTCCTAATGTCTTCTTACAGGTGGCACCATGCTGGTCACTTATCCCTGTCTCATATGTTGGCCTGTGAGAGGAAATGTTACCACCTCTCCCTCCCAGGTACACAGCTCACAGGCACTGGCAATGAGGGGAAGAGACACTGTTGACCCTTAGTCTGTCAACTCTGGTCTGTGTCTACCTAAGAGAAAATGGCCATACCATGTAGCTCCCAGGATGCCAGCTCAGGCTGAGGGCACAGCGGGGGCTGGGCTCCATCCTAACACTGCCAGGGCTACTGTGTGGCCTTAGCCATGCCCCTTCCTCTTCCTTTCCCTTGCTCTGTTCAGCCATGATTCCTCCTCCCTACGGGAAGTGTTTTGGTCCATTTTACTGATCCATGCTCCCCATGGGGGTCCTAGGCTCCTGACACAGGCTTGTACTCCGTCCCTCTCCAGCACAGAGGACGGCAGGCAGGTAGGCCAGCAGACAGCCCACCTCAGCTGCTGCACCCTTGACCCTCCAGCCTGTTTGCGGCTGGTGAATTCGGAGGCTAGCTTCTTTGTTCAGACAAGCAAGAGGGAGGAGAAAAGCTGTTCTCCAGGCAGCAAAGCTTTTAGATAAACAGGAATCGGGTTCCTTCAGAGAAGAAACCAGATCCACAGGCTGACAGCGCCCCAGGGACAGGAGGGCTGCTCGGTCTGCCCAGGAAGCTGGCACTGAGGCCTCTTTATCCAGCTTAGCACCTGCTGCCGGGCCTGGCAAGCCGGCAGCTCAGGTGACTGGGCCCTGGTGCCAGGCCATGGCTCCATCAGCTCCCGGGCTCCAGGATGGCCAGACCCACCTCCTCATCCTCCTGACACCCCTGCCTGGCCTTTCAGATCTGTCCCAAACTCCTTCCTGTCCAGGTCCCTGGAGCAGGTTGTCTCCACTATGTACATCCATGCAACAAGCTCCTTCCCGACTATCCCACCTGAGGGAGGCTAAGGGGCCTTAGGAATCACTATAGGCTAATTTTGCTGAGGAAGAGACTGAACTCTGGAAGGGCTATGGGCCTGTTCAGAACCACACAGAGACAGCTGAGCCCTGATTTCCCTCAGCTCCAGGGCCCCCTCACTGGGCTTTTGGATGCCTCTGACTCCATCCCAGGATAGCTCACCGGTGTGGTGTCATCGTGTGAGCGTTGGTAGCGCTTCCAGCGGCAGCCATAGATGCCGGTGAGGCATGAGAGGCACAGTTGGGGCTCGTAGTACTGCAGGGGCTGGTGTCTCACCATGCTCGTGCCCGCGGCCCTGGCGCCCAGCCCTCAAGCGCCCATGGAGGCCCCTGGCTGGTACTGTAGGAAAAAGCACAGAGTTGTGAGTCAGGGGAAGGGTGAGACATTGGTTCTGCAGAAGTCACCATAACCTAGGTCAGGGAAGTTTTCCTCTTCTGGAAGTCCTACGGGGTCCTGGAGGAAGAGTCGTCCTTGACGGTCCCGGGCACCCTTCCTCCCCACTACTTCCCCTCCAGTCACACTGATGTCTTCCGTGTTTGCTACATTTACCTAGCATGATGCTGATTTCACTTCCCTTGGAAATCTGCATGGCTCCATCTTTTTCTTTCAGGTTTTTAGCTCATTCTATCTCTCTCTCTTCTCTCTTTCTTCTCTCTCTATCCCTCCCTCTCTTTCCCTATGGTTTCCCCCCTCCTCTCTCTCAGCTCAGTATATAAGTGAAGCTGACCCTGAACTTTGATCCTCCTGCCCCAGCCTCCCGAGTGTCGCAGGTATGCACCATCCTGTCCGGTTAGTACGACTTTCACAGCCCTGGAGCCCCTCCCCTACCCCCTAAGCTCCCTCCCACAGTCTCAGATCTATTTTCTCAGTCATGTTCTTAAATATAATTTATCCGCTTATTTTCTTTGCCTGCCCACCCCACTGTAAGTTCCACAAAGGCGAGGAGTTTTGTCTTTTTAATTCTCTGCTGTCTCCCCCGTCACTGGAACAGAGCCTGGCAATAGTAGACTTTCAAAATAAACATTCTACAGAATACATGATCAGAAACACTGACAGGCACGGAGCGCTGGAAAGTGTCACACACCCATGCTTCCTCTCCATCATCACAGTCACCTGAAGCAGCAGGCACCCCATCCTAAGGCCATCCATCCAACCGTTGAACAAGCCAAGGCTCAGAGAGAGAACGAGCCATGCCTGGCCTGTAGTCACACTATGTGAATGCATCAGAGATCCACTCCAGCATCCCCCAAGCATTTCAGCCCCAAGGGGCATTTGGCATGGTGGGAACTGATGAGCCACTTACCCAGTGCTGCTTGTCAGTTTGGACCCCCTCCCCAACTCCCCCAGAACTCATCCTCCCAGGGCTAGTGTTGATCTAGTGCGACCAGGGAACCAGACATCACTGGCTTCAGCCCTACTCTGAAGGTGTCACCAGCATGGCGATTCTGACATCCAGATGTCCTGCTCTGTTGACTCTAAGATGCAAGGCTATGAGTCCCCCACCAGCAGTACTACCAGCATCCATGGGAAGGAAGGGGAGTCTTGTTTTTCTACTGAAACACATTTCACGTCTATAAAGGTCACCCTTGCACGAGTGTGGTGTGGTATCCGGTGTGTGCATCTTCAGTGTATTGGCTCAAGCTGTATTTGCTTCCTAACCACCCCTACCTAACACCCGAGCAATTGCGCTGTCCCAACCACCACACTAGGCCACCCCTCAGGCTTGACAGCTACCAAGTCACCTTCGTGGCTATAGATTTACCAGTCCTAGAGCTTACCCGCTTGCAATCCATGGCCTTTTATATGATACTGCTTTTATTAACAAATCTCATCACACCAATGTATCAGGCTTCATCTCTTTCTGTTCTGAGACAAGGCCAGGTAACCAGGGTTGCCCTTGAATTCAATAAGTACCTTAGGCCAGCCTTGAACTCTTGACTAGCCTCTCAAGTGCTGGGATTATAGGCATGCACCACCACTCCTGGCGACCAGCTTTTAAATAGGTAAATAATATTCGGTGGTATGGCTATTTTACCTCTTGTCCCCCACTCATTTTTTGAGGATACTCTAGGTTGTTACCAGTTTTTGCTTATTTTGGTATGGACATGGATTTTCACTTCTCTTAGATACACTTGGGGATAGATTTTCTGGGTCATGTGGTAACTCTTATATTTGACATTTGATACTTATTGAAAGAAGTACCAAATTTATTTTCCAAAGTGGCATACCCTTTAACTTTCTCTAAGCCTTGTCTTAGCCATTTTATATGCTAGAAGTCTGAAGTTCAGAAAGACTCAGCCCCTCACAAAGGTAATACAGTAAAGCTAAAATTCATAGCCAGGCAGTCTGGCTCCAAGGGACCTTATTCTAGTCCATGGCTTGGCAAACTATAGTCACTGCCTTGCCAAATCTGACCAGTTGCCTACTTCTTTGTTTTTTGTACAGCTTGAAACCTAAGAATGATTTCTACATTTTTAAATCACTGGGGGAAATGGACTTAAAACAAGCATATCTTGTGACCCATAAAAATTCTATGAAAAAGGACAAGATCTCCTGAGTAAATTGGGAGCATGGGGACCACGGGAAAGGGTTGAAGGGGAGGGGAGAGGAAGGGAGGAGAGCAGAGAAAAATGTAGAGCTTAATAAAATCAATAAAAAAAATTCTATGAGAACCAAAGCCCAGCATCCATAAATAAAGCTTTATCAAACATAGCTACATTTGGCCCCTCTGCTAGCTCCGTCTGTAGCTGCTTTAACTAGAACTATAGGGCAAGTGACCACTAACAGGGGTCATATGTCCCGCAGAGCCCAAAATACTTCCTGTCTGGCTCTTCAGAGGGAGGGGATGTGTACAGATACCCTCTGCCGCCTGGCTGCCTCTGCTTCTCTTAAGCTGGGAGTGTGAGTCAGGCCATGGCGGAAGGAGGAGAGGGTGCCAATGGGTACTTAGCCAGGGCTCGAGGCTGTTTCCTGGAGACAGTGTTTGAGGTTAATTCTGCAGATATCAACCTCCAAGTGCAGGTGTCTTACTAGGGATTTCTGCGGCTGTGACCAAAAGCAACTTGGGGAAGAAAGGGTTTACTCCAGCGTACAACTCTCAGGTCACGGTCCCTCATTGAAGGATGTCAGGGAAGGAATAATTACTCCAAGAGGGAATAATCAGGACACAGTCACAATCAAGTCAAATCAAATCAAACTCCAACAGTGTGAATAACTCAGTGTCCAATGTCTGGGCTTCACCCACTATCCTCTGGGCACCAAGGGGCCTTGGCAGCGGCACTTTTTCAGGTCTGCTATCCACAGTACCCACAGTTTGTCTCCCAGGCTCAGCCTAACTCCACTCCACAACTGCTGCTGCCCTTGGTGTTAGTAATCACATGGCCCCGGAATCTCCAAAATGCTGTGCCTGCCCCTGTAACCTGGCTGTGTCTTCACCAATAGCTTCTCCTGGATGCCCCTCAGGGACTCGAACCCTGCTAAACGGTGCCAAGCCTCAACTTCTCTCCATGGTTCCTTCAACCCTGGGGCTTTGACTCCAACTGAAGCTGCACCTTCACTAATGACCTCTCTTCAGGGATTCCAGTCCTGCCACATAGAGCCAAGCCTCAGCTGTTCCCCATGACCCCTTCATACCTTCAAAACCAGTACTACCTGGAAGACTCTTACCCAAATTCAGCTACCAATACAAGTACAGTCCTGGCCCCCACATACACACTCCCATATGCTCAGTCTTGCAGAGAAGGTGGAAACAGCCAGGAAGCCAGAGCTCACCCAGGCAACCCCCAGCATTAAGGTCTCCGCTGTCACATCAGCTATCAATCTCATCACATCTGCCCCTGCCTCCCAGCAGGAGGAGACAATTGCAGTGTAAATACAAGCTCAGATTTATCTTGCCCTGGCCACTCCAGGCTCTTGTCTGGGCCTCAGTCTCTGGATGTGTAACAGGGGGTGACAGGCTTTGCTTTGGAGATTATGGAGCAAGCTCTGTGAAGGCTGGGGTGGAGGAGGGCCACCTCCCTGCAAGGACCAAGGCCCTTGGTGAATCCAGGAGCAGGACCAGGGCTCCCTGGCCCTTGACTGCTGACTTCCTAGTCACTTCACCTAAGAATGGAAATGATAGTTCCATTCGAAAGGACAGCAGCGAAGTGGTGCCCCCCTTGGACCCAGGACTCTGTGATTCTACCTCTGGGCTTCTCCCGGCCTCCGGTAAATGTTTATCGGGTCCATAGCTGGAAAATTCCTTCTGTTCCCTCTGTGTGTCCCAAACAGGGACCATATCATCCCATCCCTGTTTCAATAACCAGGTAACCTAAGCCAGTGACCAAGGCTACCTTGTCTGCCTCGGATGACAGCAGCCAGTGGCTCCTGCCTTTCTGCAGTGAGGAATCTCCCAGGCTCCGCAAGCCCAGCTCTGTCACATTGCCTGCTTCTAAGGCCCTCTTCAAGCCATGCTCCTACCACCCTGGCCTGGTCTTCTCTTCCCAGACCTCTGCGCAGAACCCCACTAAAGCCAGGGTGCACTTGCACCAGCCAGCCTGCTGACCAGGACCTGCCCTGCCAATCCAGCCTGCCCTCTGTCCCATCTGGGTTACTCCTCCTAACCCTGGTAGTCTCCAGAGAGCCTCTCTTGAACCCTGCTCAGTTAGAGGTCTCTTGCACCTACTGGAGCCTACGGGTCCTGCCACCATTTCCTGGACCATTTTGTCATGTGTGCACTGCTGACATGTGTGCCTGCCCCATGTGGCAACTGACTATCCCCATAACCCCGGGGACCAGCACAGAGCAGTGAGAAGAGAATTTTCCAGAAGCTTGCCAAACCAGTTCTACTCACCAGGTTCTTTCCACCTGTCCCCCAGCCCGTCACCACCCTCCCCCTCCAGCAAAGCTAAAAGCACCACTCAGCAGCAATGATTTCTTCAAGTCACCTCCTAAGACTGCTCATACCAACCAACTGCCAGAGAAATCCCTGCCAAGAGCCTCTGCCAGCTCTGGGACGTGAGAGGTCTCTCCCTAGCCCAGAGTCCTGCGTTCTGCCTAGACACTTGGCTCTGAGCTCTACAGCCTCCTGGCCTCCTGGCCTCACATGGAGAAAGTGTCTGCTATGGGAGCTGTGGCAGGAGGGTGGGTTTGCACACCAACCTCCAAGTCCTCTGCCACCCTAACCTCCCGGTTGTGCCTGACATGTGTCCTCACTGCTCCTCCCATCTATGGCTGCCAGCTGCTAAGACAACCAGGCCTCAGGCCGCGATGCCCAGTCTCTTTTGTGAGACGCGAGGGCCTGAGAGTTAATGTGGTCTCCCTCGGGAGACTCGCGATGTGACTTTGCAAGTCATTCTCTCTGAGCCTTACTTTACATGTCATGGGATCGGGGCTAGATGAAAGAGCACCAGAAAGCGCTCACGTCTGCAGGACAGAGCAATGGGGGTGATGGCTCGGTGGGTAAAGTGAGCAAGAGGACCTGAGTTTGATCCCCAGGACCTACACAAGAAAGCTGGGCATACAGCCAGTGAGAAGGCACAGTGGGTAAAGGCTTGCCACTCAGCCTGATGACCCAAGTTTGACCCCCAGAATGAACTCACGTGGTAGAAGGCAAGAATTGATTCCCACAAGTTTTCCTCTGACCTCCACAGGGGCACTGAGATACATGCATGTGTACACACACACACACACACACACATAAATAAACCCAGGCAGGGTTGTATGTACTTACAAGCCCAGCACTCTGGGAGATGGAGACAGGCAGAACCTGTGGCCCCATGGAAGCTAGCCTAGCCTAACTGATGAGTTGCTGGCCAAATGAGAGACCCTGTCTCAGAAACAGGGGGTCACTACCTAAGAAAGGACATACACACAAAGGAGTAGAACACTGGTGCTTGATTGACAACGAATCTTGAAAATGCTACTATAAATACAGGAAGCCAGTTAAAATAGACGGCTTACTAAGTGATTCTATTTATAAGGTCTGCCCGGGCAAATAGAAAATGATGAAAGAATAATCTCAGGGCTAGGAGCGCGAGAGAGGATGGGGCACCTGACAATGGGTCTGGGGCTGCTTCCGGAAGTGATGAAATGTTCTAGAATTAGTGGTAATGTTTCTGCGACTGTGACTCTACTAAAAACCACTGTGTTGTGCTCTTTAAATAGGCAAGTCGTAGCCAGGTGTAGTGCACACACCTTTAATCCAAGTTCGCCAGAGGCAGAGGCAGGAGGATCTCTATGAGTCTACAGAGCCTGGTCTACAGAGTGAGTTTTCAGGGCAGTCAGGGCTACACAGTAAAACCCTGTCACACAAAAAAACAAAAAGGAAATAAAAAAAAAAGCAAGTAAGTTGTGCCAGGTGCAGTGAGTGGCATGTGCCTGTAATCACTTGGGAGACTGAGGCAGAAAGGCTACCCTGGTCTACATATCAAATTCTAGGCCAGCCAGAGATTCATGGTGAGACCCTGTCTCAAACAATAAAACAATCCAATAACAGCGAAATAGACAAATTGTATCTTATATAATAAAACTGTTTCCTTTTTATTTGTCCAGCTCTGAAAGGGTCACTGTAACAGAAGGAACATGCCCCTTGCTGTGCCTGGGCCCCTCCACTCCCGACCAGGCTGGGGTCTCTGAGGTGCTCCAGTTCTAAGAACTATCCTGTCCCCTTCAAGGAGCTCTTATACTCAAATTCACCTGAATCACTTCTGTGGTTTGCAACCCAAACCCTTTACTAGAACAAGGGTGTCACTGTGGCCCCAGCTCCCCAGTGCTGCCCAAGGACCCTCCAGATAACAACCCTACCACATGGAGACCATGTCTACAGACTGGACCTGAGAGACGTGGGTAAACTATGGCACATCATACATGAAATAGTATTTAACAATAAACCGAAATCAGCAGCCTGGGCATGGTGGCAGAGGCCTGTAATCCCAGCACTGGGGAACTGCACAGGGACACTTTGTGTCCAAGAAAGAACTAGCAAGCCACAGAAAGACAAGGGGAAACTTGGAAGCGTAGTGGTAGATGACAGCAGGGCTCTTTCAGAGATTCTAGAACAGGCAAAAAATAGAGACAACAAAAAGATCAGTGCTTGCCCGGGGCTCATGGGGAGGGAGAACCAGGTGGAACACAGAGAAGTTGGGGCAGCCTCATTATTCCGCACGGCCCAGTAATGTACCAACTGCCACACCCCAGAGCTCCGGCCATGCAGACCCCAACTCTAGTCGATAACAAGGTATTGGCACTCATCCATCAATTGTCCCAAAGGTACCACAGTAACAGAGAATGTAAAATGCCCTCTTGAGCAGCACTAAACACGGCACTCAGGGAGTTCTTACGCTCACGGCGTCCACAACACCACCTAGCGGGAACAATCTCTGTGGTGCCCACCGTAAGACCTACCAGGCCTCCTATGCCCAGGATGCCCCGGCCCACCTACTAACCCTCACGCCCATGGAGCCAAACCATCCCATGCATCAGGTGAGTGACAGTAGTTGCTGAGACTAGCAGCAATTACGTTGTAACTGTGTCTTCCTGCCATTCCTGCAACACGTTTGTTCAGCTTAAACCCTGCTGAGAGCTGCAATCAACTTCTCTAAAGGCTAAAATGGATATTTAAAAGTCTATTTATAACTTCAAATCTACCATTTAAAAAAATAAATAAATAAATAAATAAAAGTCTATTAAACACACACATGCGCGCGCGTGCGCACAAACACACCGAGTGATCACACAGATAATCTCAGGAGACTATCTAAAACCAGGTTGCTAAATCATGTCCAGGCTACCTCTGCAGCAGCCCCCAGGGTGGGCCAGTCCTCAGTCTGGTCTATTTACCCATCACCTCAAGAGCCAGCAGCCTATGCTTCCTAGGGCAGAGCACTGGGTTTGAGTTGGCCTCAGGGACACCCAGGCCAGGAACTGGAAGCGGAAACCCCTGAGGGTGCCAGGACTGGGTGTGGGGCCTTGCCTTTTCCGTGGTCTGCCAGGCCCCGTGGAAGGAAGGACAAACTGGGAAATATCTTCTCCTTGGCTGCACCCACTGGGGCTCAACCCCAGCCAAGGCCAGCAATGGTGGTCTGAGGTTCAGCTTGGCCACACGGGCCACCTCCGTTTCCTGGGCGACCACATCTCTGTCCTTTCTCAGACACTCTCTAGGGACTTCTTCAGCGCTCAACTCCTAACACCCTTCTGCCACCAGCTCTTTCTTCATTCCCAGGGCAAAGCAGAGATGTGGCTGCTCAGGGTGGGCAGGATATCCCACAGTCCTGATGATGGCAGAGGAGACTCTCTGCTCCTTGGGCAAGGCTTGACCACAAAGAATCCCGACCCTGGAAGTTCTCACCCCCACGGGCTTGTGGAAAAGCCCAACCAGAGAAATGCGAGGCTAGCCAATCCCTACCTGCCCTGCTCTTGGCCCAGTCGATGGAGCCTCTCAGAGGCCCTAGGTTCCCAAGGCTTCTTCAGATGACTTGCATGGACAGCAGTAGGCTGTCACCATTTTACTTGCGTTCTTGGGTGATGTGTGTCACCTCTTTGGATCTTAGAGAAAGCCCAAGGTTTGGTGAAGAGGTGAGATCTAAGGCAGACAGGAAATCTAAGTCCCTGGGCAGTGGAGGTAGAAGAGATGGAGAAGAGACCGGCTGGCAGAAGGAAGTAAGCATAGGAGGCCTCCCAAGAAGGCCCCACCCCACCACACCTGCTCTCTGTTTGGGGAAGAGTAACTCAGTAGGGGAGGGCTTCGAGCCAGAGCCCTCAAAGAATTAATCATGCCATAATTAGGGACATTATGAATCTTCTGCATGGTAATGCCAGGCCCTCTTGTTTACCCAACTCTTCTGTGGCGGGAGACTGCTGGCTCTTCTGGGAAAGAACTGGAGCCCAAGGAAGCTCAGGTCTTCCTGTAGTTGTGCGGCCCCCAGGCCAAGGAAGGCCTGGTCTTTTCAGAGTGTGCTCCCCCAGGTGATTCAGTTTTCCCAGCTCCTGGGGCGGACTCTCCCACCCCTGTCCTGGATAAGGTCAGCTTTCTCCTACCTCAGCCTGTCCTACCCTCCGGCTTTGAGCTCAGTCACTGATATTTTAGAAGCTTCTTCCACTGGGGTCAGGTGTGACTGAGTGGGAGAGTCATCTGGAAGCCAGCCCTTCCTTTCCCTCAAGGAGATGACCTCGATGTAGCAAAAGCAACCTCCATCACAAATGCAGGCCTGGTGCTTTACAGTTTACAAAAGAGCTTGCGCACATGTCATCCTGGTGGGGTGTCACACCGACCTCCCAGGTAATTACCAAGATCCTCATTTCACAGACTTCATCAATGAGAGGAGTAGGAAGCTTCCCAGAGCCTCAGAGGCTGAGAATGACAGATTCTAGCCTTTCCTTGGCAGTGGGTGGAGGCCCATGTGTCTGTAGTGCCTTCTCCCTCAGGCAGGGGCTTGGGCAATAAGCCTGCATGTTTGGGGTACATTCATAGTTTTGATAGGTTCAAGTACCTGCCTAGAAGCCTTGGGTTCTCTTGGGACCCCAAAACCATAGGGACCCCCTCCGTCCAGGTCAGTGGTTCTCAACCAGTGGATCGAGACCCCTTTGCCAAACTCTATCTCCAAAAATATTTTTGTTTAAACAGAAAACGGGAAATGGTATGGGAGGTCCTTCTGTCTATGTGTTGTTTTTACTGGTTAATGAATAAAGAACCTAATGAATAAAGAACCTTTGAGCCTATGGCAGGGAAGAACAGAAATGGGGGGGGGGACTAGGCTGTATGCTGGGAGAAAGAAGGGCAGAGTCACAGAGAAGCCATGTAGGTCACTGGAGACAGGTGCTGGGCACTTTACCCGGTAAGCCACAGCCACGTGGCAATATACAGATTAATAGAAATGGGTTAAATTAATATAAGAGTTAGCCAATAAGAAGCTAGAGCTAATGGGCCAAGCAGTGTTTTAAATAATATAATTTCTGTGTGTTTATTTTGGGTCTGAGCTAACCAGGTGGCCAGGAACTGACAAGCAACCTCCCTCCAACACTGCAATCATAACAGTAGCAACATCACAGTTATGAAGTAGCAACAAAAATAAGTTTATGGTTGGGGGATCACTACAACATGAGGAACTGAATTAAAGGGTTGCAGCATCAGGAAGGTTGAAAACCACAGTCCTAAGTCAAAGCTACAAGCACAGGACTGAAGAGTCACCTCAAATGGCCAGCCTCGCCAGGCACAGTGGCACATGCCTTTAATCCCAGCACTTGGGAGGCAGACAAAGAGACAGGTAGATCTCTGTGAGTTTATAGTTAACCTGGTCTACATAGCAAGTTCCAGGCCAGCCAGGGCTACCAAGGGAGATCCTGTGTCAACAAAAGACTGGCTAGTCCTTCCAGGGGGCAGAGCTTTGCTTCACAAAACCATAGACTTCAGGCCCCATATGCCTCAAACCAATTTCAACATCAGCTCACCCAGCCGAGCATATCCCTAGCACTCAGGAGGCTGGGACAGGAGTACATGAGTTCAAAGCTAGCCTTTACTACAAAGCAAGACCCTCATCTTAAAATAAATGAATGAAAAAATACATGTCTTTAATAAAAATCATTTCCCTCAAGATGACCATAACTATAGAATTCTAGAGCAAGCTGCTAAGATTTCAGGACTAGGAAGTCACAAAAGATTGATCCTCAGGACACTCTCTCTGGCCTCTCCTCCATGCAGACGGCCCTGTGCAGCAACTAGGTGCTCTGCTCAGCTCCTTAGACAGGCTCCAATGACAGTCCTACCTCTCTGGGGCTTGGGCAGCCCCTCCAAGCCATCAGGACCACAGGAAGGCTGTCCTGGGAGGAGTTCCTGCCCCTGTCATGGCTCCTCTTACTCACGAGCACTGCCAGGTTCTCCCTGGAACAATTAGAACCTGTGAGGATCCCAAAGACCTTTGGCCGAGTCTAGGGGGCCAGCGGGGGGCCTAACATGGGGCTGATTCACCACCTTCTCATCTAATCTTGGGTGGATGTCCAAGGCTTTGCCTTAGTAGCCCAGTTATTCAGCCAAAGGGCTCAGCAGGCTTTCTCTCCTGAGAAAGGGGTCCATTCGCATGAGGTCGCATGGGGAAGAAGGAAGATGGGTCTAGCAGAGACTTGACGCCTTGCAAACTCTCTCTGCCCAGTTTTTGTCCCTTAAAGGAAAAGGGAGCGATGATTCATTTACTTAGGTAAACTAGCAGAGTTCTTATCCAAACAGCTTCTCCAATCAGGCCCAGGATGGAGAGAAGCAAGTACACCTCTCCTATTTCCTTCAAGTCTGCCTCTCCAGCCTCCATCCCCTCTTCCTCCCACACCAGGCTCCAAAGGCTGACAGCTTCAACACCTGTACCCTGCCCCCCCCAACTCCCATTCATATTAACACATGGACCTGTGCAAGCCCTGGGCTGAGTCATCCTGTCCCCGAGCCACTGACTCTGCCCTTTGGGCTCACATGGACTAGCCGAGCCCCTGAGAGACATCACTGAGATCAGTACTTGGGTATTATCTGCTTCTATCCAGAATCCTGTCCCATGTGACCAGCCTTGTCTGAAGCCCCAAGTATTTGCCACTTTGTACCCAGTGATAGGGACACAAGACACCACAGACCCAGACCCCTCCCTGACAAAGAGTGACTGTATCAGGAAACCTGGGTATCACGGACTGGGTTAGGCACCAAGGGGATGCCCATGGATTTGCCAGTGAGAAAAACTGGTTAACTGTGCAAAGCAAGCAGAGAAAGAACCAATCAGAGCCTTTAAAACCATGCAACTAGCAGATACGGTGACACACATCCATAATTTCCACACTCAGAAGCTGAGGCAGGAGGATAGAGTTCAAAGCCAGCCAGGGCTACACCCCAAGGTCCTGTCTCTAAACAAGTAAACCACACAGCTACAGAACTCCAGAGTCCAAGCTGAATTCTCCCTTTGAATAATAATAATTAGTTGTTTCCCAATTTATAGGAAAAAAATTAAGTTGCTTTTAAAAAAAAAGCCTCAATTAGGCACACTTCTCCTACATTTTTTTCCCCTAAGGCTCTGATACAGGTTTGCACGCTTCCATCCCAGGTCTGATGAAGGTGACCTGAGGCTGGGCGCAGGACCCCACCTCCACCCCCACCTTCTCCCCCGTCATTACTGTCTGTCTAGTCCCCACAGCATTCTGCAAAGAGAAGCAGTCTCTCTGCCTAGGCATGTCTCAAAACATGAGGCCTAAGCCTGTCTTCACCTCCTTCAAAGGTCCACCGTTCTTTCTGGTGATTAGAGCCTTGATTGACGGTTGAGGAAGAAAGTCCTGGGAGCTGAGACCCCTCTCAGGGCTTGGGGTAGTTCCATGGCACAGGCCTCCAGTCCCAAGTGCCATTCATTCCTTTGACCAAAAAGCATGGCTTTCTCTAGGCTCTCTGTTCAGGTGAGTCCTCCCTGAAGCTGTGAGCCCATTAAAAGCCCCAAAGTGGAGTTCAAAGAAATAACTACTACGAGCTGGGAGAGTCTATACACAGGGGCTGGAGACAAGCCTATATTGCTTGGGTTCGAAACTCAGATTTTCTATTTAGTTAACTGGGCCAGGAACTTCCTGTCACTATGCTTCAGTTTCCTGATATTTAACATTTATAACTGACTTATAAACCATCACCCTCATGGGCTACTACATCAGATGAGACCTGGCGTGCGGACGCTGTACTAGGCAGGAGGCCTCTCTTCTCAGTGTTGCGCTTTCCTTACCCACAGATGGGACAACTGTCCCTGTCCCTCCTGATTTTCTTCACAGACTGTGGAGTTCTTTCCCGAGGGAGAAGCAGGCATTGTTTCAGATACCAGGGGGCTGTTCTCTGCAGCCTGTTTCTACTTCCTCCCCCCTGCCCCCAACTTCCTTCCTTTTCTCTTTCTTTACCTGGAAGAAGATCCAGCGGCTGCTGGCTGTGCTCCAGGGGTGTCCTGTTCACAAAGATGGTGATGTCACTTCAATCAGAGAGCTGAGGAGACAAGGGGACAAACTCACTGAGAGCCTTCATCTCCTGCTCAGCATCTTTCGTCCACACCTGGCTTCCCACCCTGTGCCGGGGGTGGGCCCACTGATGGGTAGCCCCCAGGAAGCCCCCAGTCCCTAAGGAAGAAGCTAAGAAGCTGGTGGCAGATCCTGGGACACACAGTCCACTGCCATTCCTGCAGGACAAACCCAGAGAATCTGCTCCGTGAACTCCCACGCCCCTAGCCAGGGCCCATGAGAACAGGTACAGCCATCCTGGGGCAGAGACCTTTCTGCTGCCAGGGAACCTGCTTCCTCCAGGAGCTGTGAGACCAGCTGTTCTTCCAAGGAAGCCAGGGGAAGAAGGGGAGGGCCGGTGGGCAGGAGGTGGATCTGGGCATCACAATTATGTGCCTGTATTTCTGACTCATGCCTCCCCACCAGCTCCCATAGCCAGGAGGACAGTCTTCCCCCCCACTCCCCAGGAGCTATGAAGAGAGATAGGAGACTGGCTATAGAAGAGAAGGGTAGAGGAAGGGGCCTTGAGTCAGCACTTCATACTTCAGAGGACATCGTCACCTTGCCTATTCAGGGACACCAAGCCTGGTAGGGCCAGGGCCTGCTGTATCACACAGGGCAGCAATAGCTCAGGCTTGGGCCCTGTCAGTTTGACAACTTTCCCCAAGCCAGTCAGATCTCGGAGCCAGCACGAAGCACACACAGTCGACCAGCTTCAGAGTGGGCAGACAGAGTTGGGCCCAGAAGCAGCTTCAACAGCATCCACCCTCCCTCCACTACCCTCGGCCCCATCCCCACCCGCTTGCCCCAGCCCTGCCTCTGTAGCTCTTCCGAGCTTCCTTACAATCCTTGGGATGTGGTAGACTTTATAGTTTACAAAGCACACTTATTGACATAGGCTAGTGCAGGCCTGTAAACTAGTCAGGAGACCAAGGCAGAGGGTAAAAAAAGGTCAAGGCCTTGTGGGCTTACAGAGTGACTCAAGACCAGCCTGGACAACTTAGTGAGATATCTCAAATATTTTAAAAGTTAAAAGAAGGTTGGGGATATAGCACACAAGACCCTGGGTCCAAGCCCACAAAAGAAGAAGAAGAAGGAGGAGGAGGTGGAGAAGGAGGAGGAGGAGGAGAGGAGGAGGAAGAGGAGGAAAAAGAGGAGGAGGAGAAGAGGAGGAGGAGGAGGAAGAAGAAGAAGAAGAAGAAGAAGAAGAAGAAGAAGAAGAAGAAGAAGAAGAAGAAGAAGAAGAAGAAGAAGAAGAAGAAGAAGAAGAAGAAGAAGAAGACAAACATGGATCCTCAGGCTTGAGATAGAGGATTATAAACAGAGCAGGGCAACTCAGACTTGAGAGTACCAGGAACCATCCTGGAATCAATCTTGTAAGCTGCAGTTGGCTTCAGTGTCTCTGGTTTGGGTCTGGGGTTCTGCATTCCCATGCCAACGAGCCAAGGATCACAGCCCGAGTCACAAGGGCCTCAAGGAGAATACAACGCTGGGGTAAGCTGCCCAGCGTGGAATCTCGCTCGGCTTGTGTACTGTGATCTTGACTATCTTACTTAATCTGCTTCTGAATAAAGCCATAATGATGATGCTCACCAGCCTGTGTGTGTGCAGGAGTAATCAGCTAACATGTAAAGTACCCATGTGAGTCTTACTAGATTGGAAACTGAGGCTCTAGGGGTCTGGAAAGATGGCTCGGTGGGTAAAGGCACCTATTGCCAAGTAAAAGGAGAGAACTGACTCCCACAATTGTCTTCTATCTTCTCTCTCTCTCTCTCATACACACACACACACACACACACACACACACACACACACGTTAAAAATAAAAATTTCTAAAAAAAAATAAAGCCCCTAGGAAACGGGCATGTCCAGCAAAATGGCAGAGTTTAAATTAAACACCAAACCTCCCCCCATCTCTTTTTTACTCTACTGAGTCAAGATTTAATTTTAAACTCTGAAGCCCAGACTGTTCTCACACTTGAAGCAATCCTTCTGCCTCAGTCTCTCGAGGGGTTAGGATTATCGTGAAGAGTCACCCAGATATTCTTTTTCGTTTTCTTTTAATATTCTTTTTTCATTATGTAGTTTTTAAAACTTTTTCTCATGGTAAATGGGTACATGTAGCATATGTATGTTTATGGGTGTTCATGTATGTGGACACACACGTGTGCAGGCGTATGTGCACATGTGTACATATGGAGACCCAAGGTTGACACTGTGAGTCTTCTTCCATTGCTCCCGACCTCATTCACTAAGGCACAGTCTCTTAGAACTTGCCGATATGGCCAGCCTGGATAGCTAGCTTGCTCCAGGCGTCCACCATCTCTGCTTTCTAAGCCCTAGAATCACAGGCAGGCCTCCGTGCCCATAGGTTCACACGGGGATCCATGCTCGAGCCTCACGTCTGTACATGCAATCACTGTACCCCTCGAGCCATCTGCGGAGAGCCCTTAGCATTGTTTGTGTTCCCCTCTATTTTATTGTTTGGAGACGGGTCTCACAAAACCCAGGCTGACCTCAAGCTCCCTATGTAGCTCAAGACGACCTTACACTTTTGATCCTCCTCCATCTCCCCAGTGCTCGGGTGACAGAGGTGTGCCACTGGGGACTGAACCCAGGACTTCGTGCAAACTAGACAAGCATTCTACCAACTGAGCCCCAGCCCCACAATCCATGATCTTTTGAAATAAACCCTGAAATACAGAGCTGCACACACATCACTGTTGGCAGGAGACATGGGCACACTTGGTATGGAGGCACAGAGATGGGGCAGGGAGCCCATGCAGTCCCCGAAAGTTGTTATTAGAGATCCAACTCCATGCCCCAGCCTGGAGCTTTCCACCATACCGTTCTGTTCTACTGAGGTACCAACCTCACCTGGGCTAGTGGCTACCAGAAAAGAAGATGCGGAGGCTACCCCCTTCTCTACTCTTCCCACTGGATCCTTTGCCCACCAGGCAAGCCAAGATACAACAAATAGTCTCACACCTGAAGTGAACCAAGAGACTTCATTTCCTATCTCTGACTGAGTCATTAGCTTAATCTCTGGTCCCCTAGTGGGGGTCCAGGCTAAGGGTGACAAGTCCAGGCCTGGTACCACCAGCCCCACCTTGACTTCGCAGCAAGGGACAGGGAGAGTCAGTGAGTCACTTGAAGGAAGTTCTGGGCCCCAAACAGGAAGTGGCTCTTCAGTCTGAAACCCCCTTCAGGACTGAAGCAGTGGGAGAGGCTGCTGGCCGAAGGGAAGTTTCTGGGACACTGCAACACCTGCTAAGATTTCACTCAAACTTCTACTACCCTAACCAACACGGCTCTGGCCCAGGGCAAACCCGTCTCCTGTTCCTGAACTTGAAGAACAAAAGATGTGCCCGCCCAGATGCCTGCCTGCCATCTGCTGAGAGGAATACATGTTGCTGGTGTGTGTGTGTGTGTGTTTTCTTCCTTTTGCATTTTATTAGTGGGGTTCACAGGAAACGCAAACGGTACCCAAGGAACCCCTTACAATATTTAACAATTCCTGTTGTGCTCATGCAACAGGAAATGAGATCCTTGCTCTTTTAAAAATCATATTTATTTATTTGCATATTTATTTTCTTTTCTGCATGCAACAGTGTAAATGCAGCACTCAGAGGACAACTTGTGGGCGTCAATTCCTGTCTTCCACATGTGGGTCCCCGGGGTTACAGGTATGCACCACCATGCTTGATCAATTTGTTAGTTTCTGGGGTGTTAGACATTAAATCTAGAGACTTGTGCTTGCTAGGCAAGCAATCCCCCACTGAGACATACCCCAATCCCATCATTTTTTTCTTTATATTTTGAGGCAGGGGCTTGCTAGATCGCCCAGGCATTCATCAACCATGTGATCTTGGTGCTTCAGTCTCTTATGGTGTTGAGCCTGCATGACCTGGCCAGGTTAAGTATCTTAATTTAAAAACTAATACTAATTAGGATATATATTGTTTAATTTTAATAAATTTATAAAGATAACATCTGCAAAGATAGAATAAATTTTCTTGTATTTGCATTTACTCTAGTTTACATTTTTGACAGAAATAAATTCAAACTTTACACAGTGTGCATGGGAATGTGGCCCTGGGGGTGGAGACAAAACCTTCACAGCTAGGCAAGCGCTCTGCCACTGAGCCACACCCCCAGGGCTCAAACCCTGTGCCCTTTGCGAGATAATTGCATCTTGTTTTTAATCCTTTAAATCACTGCTGCCAACAGAACACAAATATTATGAAGATCTCGCTGAAGTGAAGACTAATATGTTTTATGAAACAAATGAAAATGAAATGTAAATCTCACTAGGCCCTCAACAAAACGCCCAACATGCAGAGGCATTAGCGAAGTGTAAACACTCTCACTGATGGAGAGATGGCTGGGGGTAAAGCACTTGCTGGGCAAGCGTGAGCACCTGAGTTCGAATCCCCAGAACCTACATAAAGCCAGGCATGGCAGCATAATCACGACACTCCTGCGGTGAGGAGGGAGGTGAAGACAAGAATCTCCGAGGGTCACAGGCCAGCTAGGCTGATGTGTACAACAGCAAATGACAAAGAGACTGTCTCAAGCAAGATGGAAGGTAAGGGCCAAGCACCAAGGTTGTCCTCCACCCTACACACACACACCCGGAAAATAAATGAATATAGACACTCAATATTTTGTCACTTTAAGTCATGAAGCTGCCTCTTTACAGGTGTAGTTCAGTTCCTACAAGGAAGAGAAGCTTGCCGTGGTGGAAGGACCAAGCTGATAGTTTAATACCCCAAAGACAAGCCGAGACGCCTGCACACACCGTTGCGCTCCACTGCAAAAGGGATCCTACCGGCAGCAGGAGATCCTGGAACAGGTGAGGTCACTTGGATTTATATTCTGACTCCCAAGCCTGAGAGACCACCACCCATTTCCAGAGCTTTCTTGGGTGTCCCGGACTGCAGGAGCCGTGATAATAATGGAGACGAGTTTTTGTGTGGTGAAGGTGGTGGGATGAGGGCAGGGAGGGAGAAGTCTTCCTGGAGGGTCAAAGCTATCCCCCAGTCTCAGCTCTTGCCTAGCACAGGGCCTAATCTGCTCGGGAATCAGTAGACTTATTCTGGCCGCACTGTTCCAGGTCAGCTCCTCTTACTGTTTCTAGGAGTCTAGACCACCACCCTAGGTCTAACCTTGATCCCCTTGGGGCCTGAGGGTTTTCCAAGATTCAGGGCGGGGCTCAGCTTTGCCTCAAAATGAACATGAAGTCAGTGGCAGGGTGACAGACAGCAGGACCAGACCCAGATGATCATAAAGTCTCTTACACAGCAGGTCCTTTGCAACACCTGTGAGACAAGCTGACAAGGACAGAGTGTGTGTGTGCGTGAGTGCGTGTGTGTGTGTTGGGGAGGGTGAGTGTGAAGGGGCACACGGTTCCGTCTGTCCTTACTTCCCAAGCAAAGAAGGGCCATGACTGGGTCAGAGCAGAGCTGAGAAAGTGCAGTGAACTGGCCATAGAGCTAGAAGAAGGCCTTGGCCCTTCCACCGCTACCAACAGTGATTTACTGGGTACCATACTGAAAGCAGCAGACTTTAGAGGAATATCCGTCCAAGTTTGATTAGGAACCTGAGGCATTGAAGTTCAGAGAAGGAAGAGAACTTGGCCAAGGTCACACAGCAGGTGATAGAATCTGGCTGGACCAGAACCCAAGCCCACGCTCTTCAGGACTAGACTCCCAGTGGCCTGAGTCAGGAGGCAAAATTGTGGGTGAAATCGCCTGTGATGTCAGAGGATAGAGTCAGGGTGGACACCATTGAGACCAACCAGAGCTAGTCAGGATCAGCTCGGTCAGAACAGCATGGAAGGACTGAGCAGTGAATTCCCCAGGAAGGAAAAGCCAAGTGCAATTGAGGATGGACCAGCCAAGGTCCTCCCTCCATGGTCCTGACCTAGGCCAGCATCCTTCTGCTCACTGATGCCCTCTGGGCTGGAAGGAAGTACCACAGCCTGGCAAGCGG
The DNA here is from genome assembly GCA_004026605.1 of Ondatra zibethicus. Taxonomy (NCBI): domain Eukaryota; kingdom Metazoa; phylum Chordata; class Mammalia; order Rodentia; family Cricetidae; genus Ondatra; species Ondatra zibethicus. Next base: position 97,395 of record PVIU01001493.1, on the reverse strand, counting down.
CAGATACACTGTTGCCAGTCCTCTGGGGGCACAGGGGCACCTAGAAGCTGAGTTCAAGGAGACTCCAGCTGGAGGAACACCAGGTGTGGAGATGCTTCTGCTGACTGTATGATCCCTGGGATCTCTTCCTGCACCCTGCCTACAAGCTGTCACTCATTGAGGTCTGGGTTCTGGGCAGTCAGCACTCCTTAGGCCTTATCTCCTAATCCTGTCAAATCTAAAGCCACTGCCAGGCTCCGCCACCTTCCAGGAACCCTTTACTTTCGGAGGACACACTGGACCATGTCACCCTCCAGATGGCAAGCACCTGACTTTAGGGGCCCAAATTCCCTGGGACTACTAGAATTCCTGTACCCCAGGGCACCACCATCCTCCAAAACAGCCCTCTACCAACAATATTCTTTGCTCCTGGAGTGTGACCACTGGGGCACAGCTGTCATTGTCTCCCAACCGCCTGCTGGACTGAGGGGTTGGCTGAGGTTACCTCTCACCTCTCTTCCTTAGCAGTTTATGTCTTGCTAGAATTCCTGAAAACCATTCTCACATGGCTCCTGCATCTGGGCCGTGTGACCTCAGACACCTAGGGGTCCGCGCCATTGCCGATATGGGGGAACTGAAAACCAGGCAATAAAACTCGATCTGGGGTCTTCCCAAATGAAAGCACTGGCCTTGAACCCTCTGCTCCTTTCTGCTCACTGCTTCCATCATTTGGATGTCCCCACATGCCACAGCTGTCATCTCCTGGTCCTCTGGGCTCACTTTCCTTTCTCTCGTCACTAGAAGGAAAAGGGAAGGCTCTGTGGACCGTCCCAGGAGAATGACTCAGTCCTCAGACTCCTAGCTGGCTCTGACCCTGTTTTTTTGGTCAATCCTTGTGAACCAGGGCGGGTCTGACATTCTGGGAATGCAGGGAGACTTCAAACCAACTCCATGAAAACAAGTTGTAAAAACACTGGCCACCACTCAAAGCGCTCGCTGGCTCGCTCGGTCAGATGATAGGCTTGGCCAGGGTTGAACAAGTTCACAAGGAGGAAACCCATAGCAGGAAAGACATAGGCTAGACTCAAAGGAAGAACTTACCAGTAATTGAGACCTGGGATCAAGGCTGGGTCTAGGCGTGGTCTCTTTGCAAACAGGCAAATCAGCATTCTGACCCTCCAGGACCTTCTTGTCTGAACCATCCAAGAGGCAATCCCTCAAGCACTGAGCAGGCCAGCCTCACACATTCCCAGGCTCCACTCCTGACCTGTGCCTGCTCCAGGAGACTCCTGATCCTCTCCCAGCCTGCTGGATGTTGCTCTACAGACCTGAAGGCAGATGGGGGCCTGGAAGTGGGCAGCACTTTAGACAGGATGTCCCTGCAACCCCTCGTAGGCTTCTATGTCCCACAGTTGCCCGCATGGAAAGAGTACCTCCTCAGGCACCCTCCAACCCTGTTCCTGAAGACATAACAAGTCCTTAGGGTGCCTGGACCCCCCACAGACGGGCTCCTTCTAGCCAGGAATACACAGGCCTGAGTGTTCCAGGCAATCACATCCCAAGCCAGCCTGCTCGTCTTTCTCCTTCCAGAAAATTCTGGAAGAGTCGTCCACGCTCCTGTTACCACTTCCTCCCTCTGTCCCATCAAGTTCACCAGCCGCTTCCTGGCAGGACACCTCTTCGTCCTTGGCTAACACTGGCCTGACCCTCCTGGAAAGGCTTCCTGGACTGCCCAGTCCATGCCCATTGTCTCTTGCTCCTAGATCTTGAGCTCAGCCACTGGGACTTTGACCAGGACTTATCTTAGGGTCTGAGTAGGCTGCTCAGGTCATCTGTCTTGCTCCCCCACCTCTCCCTGACCACAGTGGCCAAGTAGGAACCCATCATTCTCCCTTAGGCCTGCCCCCCTCATCCCTCATCTCAGGGGCCTCCATCTCCTGACTCCCAGTGAGATGAGAATTACCCTCCCACTCCCTCTGCCTCGGATCCCTTAACCTGTAATGCAGGAGGCTCAGCTCCTGCTCCTACCCCTTCCCAGCTGTATTCTTTAGAGTCATGGCTCAATTCCTCCTGCAGGAAGCTCTGGTTGCCCCCACAGGCTTCGTTCAGGATGCCTTCAGCTGTTTGCAGCATCACCCGCCTCCCAGTCCAGAAACACCCAAATGAAGCACCATGTCAAAGACTCAGGCTAGTTCCTGAAGGCAGTCAGCTGTGTCTGCCTTGACCCACAGTCCCCAGGGCAAGGGGGTATGCAGCCCTCTGCTCCTCCAGGAGCTCTTTCTGAGTCACCTCACTTTATTGCTACTTTCTAGAGCTTTTGCAAGTGCTCAGAGAATATGGAATGTGCCCCTTAAAATGCATGCATCGCCACCACAAACACATACATACAGACAAAAATGCACAAGGCATGCACGCATGTGAATGCACACACCCAGGAGACACACACTGGCACCAGGACATAGGCTTCTGGAGCACAGAGACAAGCCTACAGGACATGAACATCCTGGGGACAGAATGGAACCTGGATCATGGTTGCCCTGAAGCCACCAATTCAGGGGAGCAGTGGTTCGGGCCAGTCCTGGTGTGCCACCTGATCTGCCTGAACCCCAAAGGGTGAAGAAGGGCATGCAAAGAGAAGAAGGCAAGGGATGCAGGGGACAGAGCAGGCTACCAGGTGACTTTGGCCCCACCAGGCCTTCTGCCAAAGTAGGACTCATCCCCTGCTGTGGAGCCAAACTGAACAGACTAGGCAACGGGGTCTGATCTATTGGAAGGAGGAGAGAACCCAGGTACACAAGTCACACTCAAAGCTAATGTAGATGACAGGAACAAACACAGCATGAACACCATCCGCCTGCCCCCTGCAAACCCAGCACCTCCCAAATCCTCCCACTGTGGCACTGCAGGCCCTTACACCTTACTCTGCACCTACAGATCAAGGATAAATGTCATATGCAATGCTTTCCTCAGCCAGGCCTCAATTCACCTTTCTAGTTCCGCCCTCTGCACCTCAGGGAGCCCCGGCACCTGGAGCTGTGTCCTTCTCCAGGGACGCCACTGCCACTTAGCTCTGGATTCCCCTTGTGCGGAACCTGTGTCTGTAGTCTCTACTTGATAAACTCCTATAGATCCCTCAACAGCCACACAGGCAGTGCCTCTGTCCCTAGGACTGGCTTCAGTAGTGGCCACCAGGTCCTGCAGCCAGCGCATCATGAGTAAATTGCATATGGTCACAATCACGCTCGGCTATATATAGCTCCTCCAGCTTATATGCGATGCCTAGGCATTGTTCTAGGCATTTCCTGTTTTGACTCATGTAGCCCTCACAGACAGGGGCAGATTGGATTACCAGAGACATCTGCAGCAGCACTGCCCATCCCCCAACAATCCCCTTTGGTGTCACTTTTGTCTTCCAGAGCAGAACTGAGATTCCCTGTATCTATGTTCAAGGGTGGGAGAGCCTGGAAGTTGGCTGAGGGGATACTCGGAACTTCCCAAGGCCATGTCTTCTAAGGGAACACGGCTGTTGCCTCTCTCTCCAGTGTGAGCGTGCTCTGAATCACTCTGTAGGTGCTTAGGTTGCGTATGAACCATCACGCTCTGGGAGGGCTCAACCAGGCATTAAGTTTGTTTGTTTGGAGATAGGGTCTAATGGTAATAGCCCTGGCTAGTCCAGAACTCATTAGGTAGACTAGGCTGTAGGGGAGAGCAAGGAGTTGAAGCCTTGGTCTCATGGCTCTGCCCCAAGCAGCCTCTGCCTGGTTTGTAGAAGGGACTCTGAGAACCAAAAGGGTTTCACTTAATTCAGACTCAACTGGCCTACGTGCATGGACCTGCTATGTGCGTGACAGGGGCCACAATCCCCAACTCTAGGCCAGCCGTTTCTCCAGTGCCACACAGGATGCCAAAAGTAGGAAAGACTCAAACATATAGCAAAGTATGATTTCCTATAATCATAAGGATAAACTCTTCCTCCCTGGAGCTGTCTAGAAGACACTGCCTCTGGCCCCTTCCCTAACTCTCAGCAACCCTGTCCTCCAGCAGCACAGGGTGAGTAACTGGTTCCCAGCCATGACTCTGCTAGGCCACACCAAGGATCCTTGCTATGGCCACCGGGTAGGTTAGATGAAGCCAGAGCACCCAATGCTGAGGCCAGAGCTGGCGCGGGCATATAGTAGGTACTCAATAACAGCCACTACCCTCAGCTCTCTGCTTTCAGACAAAAAGCCATCTTGTTGATTGGTTTGTTCCACCCAAAGGCTGGTTTGTTTGTTTATTTGAATGGTCCCAGAAGACATTCCCCTCGGGATACTGGGAGACTGGAAGCCCAGGGGAGAGGGGTTGGGAGAAGCCATACTCCACAGAAAAAGGAAAAAAATGTCATCCTCAGGGACCAGGCTGTGAAACTCTTGTCAGCTGCCCCTCCACCCAGGAGAGCCCAGGGGGGCCCCAGATGCTACTTAATAAGCTCCCTGGTGCCTGGCGGGAGGCTGATGCTTAGAGCACATCCAACCTTCTATTAGCCAAACAGAACCCGGTGCCTGGCCCACACTGCCCAGAAGAACCTAGCAAACCCATGTGGCCACTCACAGCAGCCCTGAAGCCTGAATTGAGCCAGGCCACTGGAGGGCTTCAAGGTGGCCCAGGACCCCATGGAGGGACAGACTACCTTAGCTGGTTGCAGGTTTGGATTCTATGATCCGCTAAGGCCAGTTCCAAGTAATGATTTTGTAGAACCAAGGCTCTAAGGTCCCATGAGTCAAGTCAGTAGTTTCAAGATCCGGGGATAGAAAAATCTATGGTTCTAGGAGAACAAGGGTCTCAGAGAGCTATAAACCATACCTGCCCTTTCCCCCACCAGCCAGGAAGGCAGAGGCTGTCGGTGCCTCCCTGATCCTGAGGCCTCCAGCACCACAGCATAGCTGGTAGACTCCACTCCCTCCAGTCACCCAACCTGTCCATGAGCCCTAGATGTCCCTTCACCCTCCAGCACTAGACACCGCTGGACAGGGTAACCATGCCTGTCCTGCTCCTGTAAAGCCGGTACAGCCCAATCACAAGCAGCCAGTGACTTGTCGCACCCTCAAAGTGGAGAAACGGGGTGAGAGCATTTTAGGGATCCTCTGCCTTTAGGGATCATAGTTTCTCCACATTGCTTCACTTTTGCTGACAACTTCTGGTACCCCCTCTTCAAACATCCTGATTTGGGTGGAAAAACGGGGGCAGAAAGAGAAAGATCGGCTGCCTAAGGTCACATTGGCCAGCAGAATCCTCCCTGGGTTAGGGGTCGCCAGTGGACATACACCTTTGGGCTGCTGCCCACCACTGACCCTTCTCTGAGCCCTTCCTTTCCATCTACCCCATACTGGGACTCCTGGGACACGGCTGTCTTCTGTTCCCTGAGTCCCTAACACAGTGACTGTACCATAATGTCATCTAAGGTACAGGCTGAGAAGCAGGGGGTGGGACACTGAGTAGGATCACAGCCTCATGCCCAAGGCTGGCGGCCAAACACACATGTGGTCTGTTGAGGACTGACCCTGAAACATGTAGGGGACACTTGTCAGGCATACCCAGCAGCTAATTAGCCAGCTGCTCCATCAAAGGAAGCAAATGAGGCTCACACAACCCATCTTTCAAGGTCTGGCTGTCACCAGAACCAGGAAGCCAGTCTGAGCTGCTGGAGCCCCTGGGCTGTACTTGGGGCTGTGTCCCCAGGGCCTCGCAATTCAGAAGTAGCTTATGCAGCATGCGGTTCCCCATGACACAGGAACAAGGAAGAAAGAGACTCCTTAGATCACCTGAGCCCAAAGGGTTGCCTGGCTCCCCTGAAAGTGACAGGCGCTGGGGTGATTTGGAGTGACAGGTGCTAGCCCTACTTCTGCTGTTGCTCCTTCCTGGGCCCCGCGGAAATGGTCTCTTTTTTTTTTTTTTTTTTTTTTTCGCTGAAGGAGACCACGGATCAAGTATCTAAAGTTCTCTGTTTCTTTGCTGAGGCCTGGAATTGGCTCTTCCCTCCCAATGCACGCTGCTTGCTTTGACCTCAGCCCGGCCTGTGAGATCAAGTCACTTCAGCAACCCTTTTCAATCAAGGTCAGAAAGGCCAGCAAGGCCAGCTGCAAATCCAAGGGCGCACAGGCGCCAGTGTGGAACCCCAGACAGGGTCCGCTAGTCACCTTTTCTAAGTCAGAAAGACAGGAGGTGTTGGGTTAGAGGGTGGGGGATGACTCAGTGCTAGCTGCTAACCTAGTATGCATTAAGGTCTTGAATGTGTAAGACCCTGGTTCTATACACAGGAGAGAGAGAGACAGAGACACAGAGAGAGGGAGAGGTGGAAGGGGAGAGGGAGGGGAGGGGGGAGAGAGAGACAGAGAGAGGGAGAGGGGGAGGGGAGAGAAAGAGAGAGAGAGACAGAAACAGAGAGACAGAGAGAGGGAGAGGTGGAGGGGGAGGGGGAGGGAAGGGGGGAGGGAGAGGGGGGAGAGAGAGTGCTGGAGACTGTCTTTTCTCTGTAACCAGCTTAAGTTACATTGCTATGCTATTACACCCTTTCAGCTGCAGCCACCCCTAGGCCTCTCTGACCCACCAACCCAAGCGTAGAAAACATCTGGACTGTCTCTGGGGCCAGCCTTGCCAGCTGTCTGTTCTCCACTCTGCTCTGATGGGGCCAGGACACCATCTGGGAGCTGTAGGCATAAACGCAAGAGGAGGGACCCTGAGGAGTCAGGAGGATGGGATGCTTTCTAGAGCCAGGCCTACCCCCTTGAGACCCCATCCTGGCCAGAGTGCTCTGACCAAGCACCCTACGGTGCCAGGCTGCTGGTGCCTCGAATGGACGCTCTGGGCTCTGATGAAATGATATCCATCGCCCTATTGATACCTCCTTAAAACCAGTGGGGAAAGGGAGGGGGGTGTTAGAGTGGCATGTGCCAGTATACCTGGTTATATACACTGTTGGGGATGGAGCCCAGGGATTTCTAGGTAAGCACTCTACCCACTGAGCTACACTCCCAGCCACTAATTCAGTTTATAATATGTACCCATGCTATCTCCCTAGATCAGCACAAATGCCTTGTCTGGGAATTATCATTAGTCTCATCCAACAGAGGACTAAAGATGGCAGACTGTGGAATCTTCCAGAGTTCCTACACTGCCAGCTGCATGCACTAACCCTCACTTCAGCCTGGCTCAACTCACCTCTCCAGCTCCACCCTGCTCTGCAGAGCTATTAGTGAGGTGACCAGGGCTACCAACCGCTGAGGCAAGATAAAAAGAGAAGAGCAGTTCACTGGCAAAAGGTGGCCAACCCAATCCAGGGGCCTCTAATTCCTCCCAGCTGGGGTAACCTGGAGGCCCTCAAGACCCAAGGAAAAGTGAGCATGCCCAGGACTCCTCTTAGCCTTTGGAAAGATGCATCAGTGGCCTTGCCTAACCACAATAAGAGGACCTGAGGCTCGCAGAGAACCTGCTTAAAACTCCAGTCAGTCCACCCATGCCAGCTGGGCACTAGCCAAGTGCTGGGGACACTGGGATGACTGTGACTTGGCCCCGGCCCCCAGGGCACTCCTGGTCAGCTAAGCGTCCACTCAGCTGGTATTCTGACATTCCTTATCTACCCAGCAACCTCTCCAGTGGTTTTCTTCTGCTCCCATTGTCCAAGGAGCAAGCATTCCCATACACTGCTACCTCTACACCTCTGATCCAGTTCTTCGCTGAGACTACTGGACCCCACCCCCGTCCCACCCCACCTCCTGTGTGGCATCTCACTACAATGCAAGTCCAGGCCAACGGGTCAGGAGGCAGCGTCCTGTGTTTTCTGCCCTTCCTCCTCTTCTAGGCCTCATGCACTCCATTTGACTCCTCAGACTTCCTGCAGCAGCTGAGAATCTCTGCCTAGGGTAATCGGTCCTCAGGAGCTCCTGAGGCTAAGCAGGGTCTAGGTGCAGCTCCACCGCACAGAATAAATGTGTCACCCGCCCACCCACCACCACGACCTGGAACAATTAAAAACTTGCTTCTTCCTTTTAAGGCTTTATGTGTCTTTCTTTAAAAACCCCTAGTGGGCTGGGAAATGAAATGGAAGATTCTTAGTCAGACGTGTCTTGGCATTTCCTAGGGCTGGCTGTGTGCCTGGCCCGCAGTCGGTGCCAGAGACAGGTCCGTTTGGTGCACGAAGAATCAACACATCTCTACCTTCCACGTGTCCTACAGCCTGAAGCTCTACTATTATAGCCAAGCCTGTCTTGCGCCGGTGTCCTCAAGATAGTCTCTGGAATGCAAACAGTTCTAAGCCAAGAAACAAACTTCTTCCTGTGCAAGGCAACCTGGTAACAACTTGCCTAGCAGCTTGTCCCAGGTTCCAGGCCTCTAAACAAACTTGGGAGCCTGGCATGATAACGTACATCTAAAATCACACTTAGAAGGGGCACACAGGGACGGACGGATGGACGGCCTGGCGTTCAAGGCCGCCCTGATTAAATGAGACCCTGTCTCAAAAACAAAGCGCAGTACAGGATGTCACAAGTTTGAGGAAGGCTAACTGTACACTGCTACCTGCTTGTAACACAGGAGAAGCCCTTAGAAGGTTCCAGGTTATCTGATATATGTGAGGCTATGGCTCTCCAGAGCATAGTTGGGGATTAATTCAAGTCCTTTGCAGGACTGTGTGTGTGTGTGTTAGAGGATGCTCTGAGGCTGGTATCCAGGAAAGGCCACATTGGATTCACCATTTAATAGAGGCAGATAGTCCAACCTCTGTCCCTACCACCAATTCTTGGTGACAGACAGAAAAGAAGGTGAGACCACAGAACCTGCAAAGAGGGGTACAGAGGAAGGGGACAGTCAAGGGTGGCCTGGAGATGTGAGTTAGCTGTGGGACAAGGCATGCATTGTCCGCAGAGGAGGTGTCGAGATTCCTCCCTAGACAATCGTGGAGATTCAGGGTGGTGAGGCAGGCAGAGGCAGAAATCCGGTGCCAGCATTCACTCTGTGCACCATGACTTCCCTGTCTTCTGCCAGAAGGGTGTGGTCATGCTAGCCAAATACGGCCACTGCAGAAATCCTTCACCAGGATGGATGAAGTTCTCAGCAAGGCCCAGGGCACCAGCAGCTGGTTGGATAGGAATGAATGAATGAAGGCAAATAAGACCAGCCAATTAGAAAAGACATGCAGAGAAGCAGGAGAGGAGAAGGAAGGGAGGGCTGGGATGCAGGAAGATGTTTGTGGACAGCAGGATGGAGGGATGGAGAGACTGGGGCCAGAACACAGAGCTGCAGGCATAGTCAGAGCAGGCGCTCAGCAAAGCAGGCACGTTCTGCAAGGCCCATCCATGCAGGATGACCACTCCTACCTTGAGCAGGAAAAGAGCCATCTCCCCACTCCAGGCACCCACCCCAAACAATGCAAATGGTTTTTCAGGTAAGATGAGGAGAGGAAGCCTTTGGGCATGACACAGGCCTCCACTGCCTGGAAGACAGCTTCCTGTACCTAAACCATTTGGCATACTCAATGCACGAGGCATTTTAAAAATATCTACTATGTTCCAGGCAAATGCTGTTTGGCACTGTGGACAAGAGGCCACAGCAGGCACCAGCGTTGCACACGGAAGAGTCTGAGTAAATGGTGCAGCAGTTCACTTGAGGGTAAAAGTGAGGTTTTGTAGGAAAAACAAATACCCCCCCACCCCCCCACACACAGACTGGGAGCCTGGAGAAACCACATCACTGAGTGACCTCAGACGGTCACCTTGCTTTGGCTCTCCGTCCTCTCATCTGTAAAGTGAGGCTGGTGGTAAAAACCACAACATTGCATCAGGCACAGGCTAAGCATTCCCTCATTCAATTCGTAAGAGCCGGCACAGGGTCTCTAGCTGTGTGTGTGAGGAGATGAGGGACCTGAGAGCCACGAGAAGGCAGGAGTCACGGAGAAGTCCCGGGCAGGCCTGCTTCTAGAACCTGCCCTCGTTGCCTTCCTAACAAATGCTCCTCACAGACTGTGGGGAACTCAGAGACATTGCAATAGTAATGCTTTGCAAGGCTACACTGGTATGTGTCCAAGGCAACAGTAAGGAATCTTGAGTACCCTGTGATACCAAAATACGTAAGTTCCCAAGGCTTGTAGAACTGGCAGGGTCCAGAATGCCCAGGAAGAGTAATCCATACTCCCAAGGCTTACTCTCCTTGCCCATTACCCACAGAGCAGAGTTCTGCCTGATGCCTGGCTCTCCCTGATAGGGCCGGCTTGGCCTACAACCACCTGCCCATCCTTTGTTCCACCCCTGTCCATCATCTAGAGGGTCCTGCTTGGTATGGGTGTCAGAGGGGACTCTCCATGGTCTCTACCCAGCCCCCCAAACAGGTTGTGGGATCTCTAGCCAGTCCTTGCACCAGAACCTCTCTCTGGTTTCCCACTTGCGGCGACTGAAGAGATGGTAGGATGGTTCTACCGAGGGGAAAGTGCTCAAGCAAGCCAGCTGGGTAGGTAGGCCCAAGAGCACCAAGAGGCCGTTGTCTGGTCCGAGGAGGGAGACATCACTCTACCCATCAGGAATCGCCAACTGACCTTAAGCTCACCACCTCTGGGAGCCTCAGCCTGAATGAAGAATTATTCAGCTCCTCCATCACCAGCCATCAGTAGAGCCCTTGCCTACTCCACTCTCGGGTTGTCTGGGGCCCAACAATTAAAAAAAAAAGACCATGAAGCTAATTGCACATCTTCACTAGGGAGACCTGGGCCCCCAAATGCAGAAATCCTCTAGGACCCTGTGGGTGAAAGAGGTTTCAGGACGCCAGCATTGCAGGCTTCTGGCTCGGGCCAGGGCTCTCTCCTCTGCCCTAGAACCACACTGTTTGGGGTGTGAGTAGTTAGGACAATTCACATACCTACCTACCCTCCACCCTGGGCAGAAGGCTCTGCTAGCGAGGGCCGGGACCCTGCACTCTAGGATGGGAACTGGCAGTCCCTTGGCTCTGTTCCCCCTGCCTCTCTGTTGGGAGCATTAGGGTGGAGGAGGGGCTCAGTCTGCCTCTGCACAGTCCCCAGAGAAGATGAAAGGGATTCCAGCTACAGAACAATGGACTTCAGTGAGATGCCAGAAAGAACTTCCTGGAGAGACAGTAAGGATGGCACAGAGAAGGAGAGCAGGCTGAGGGTGGTCATAGAACTTCCTGTGAAACCTAAGATGCTGTCTTACCCATTACGTCATTGTATCTTTGAACAGCGTGGACCGTAAGTGTTGCCAGGCTCAAGAGAGCGCAGCTAAGGCTCAGTCAGGCTTAGTGACTGAAATGAGGACAGACTGTGGGATGTTACAGGTAGCATGCGGAGGTTCTCTCTCCACAGGACTCTGCTCTGAGCATTGAGACACCGCCCCTGCCACTGATGCCCAGGTATGAGCTGTGAGGGAAGCAGGGGCAGGTGCTCCTTAGGGGCTAACTGCAAGGGTTCTGTGTCCTAGGCCTGTGCAGTTACGCTCTGCAGACATCATCAGCATTTTATGGGACTCCCTAGCATTCCCATGCCAAGCGCTCAGTCCTATCTCCTGTACTGTCCCTAAGTCAGGCTCCCTCCCAAGTTCAGAATCTATCCTTCACCCCATGCCACCTGTTCCCTGCTTAGACGTAGTCCCACGTGCTCCCCATATCCCCCATTACCAATGATGACTTTCTACCATAGCTTGTGGGTTCCATATTCCCTTATTGGCCTTCAGGAGACTGGAGGCTCCTGAGCTCAGGGTAGCAAGGCCTGAAAAAGCATCAGAGACTAGCGGTGGCAACTGTCATCTCTAGGTGACACTGAACGCGGCCACCACACCACAGGGCTGGCTTTGAGCTGGCTTGCAGCAGGCCCTATGCGCCCACCACTAGTGTCTTCATGAACTTTGCCCACTGGGAGATAAGGCAAGGCCTCACTGGAGGCTACGTTCATCCTGACTTGCTGGGGGAGACAGAGATGGAGAGGAGATAGCCCCAGAACCCTGTCTTTGAGAGGACTATAGAAGCCAATGTACTTTGGCAGGGGACCCCCCAGCTTGCTACACTAGCAGGCTGAACATGACTCTCACACAGGAAAACTCTGCTCAAAGACAAAATGACTTGCCCGTTGTCACCTTGCAGTAAGTGACAAAGCTGAGACTCAAAGTGCAAGTTTCTGTGCCTCTAACCCCACTGGCTTCACCCTACACTAGATACGACAGTCATTGGACTGAACTGGTTGGTGATACAGGGGTTGACTTCAGCGGGGCCAACTACTGGTGAGGGCTTGCACAGAGGCCTCTGATGTCCCCCCAGACACCCTCCACTCGCTGACAAACAAAACACCCCTCTGACATTCTCCAGTTCTCCCAGGTGGGACCAGAGCCTCGTGGGCGGGGCCGCCGGGTATCCGGGTTGGAAAACAAGCAGATTCACACAAGGCTCCATTGTTACAGGGAGCCTGACGCTTTGACCATTAAAACAAAACCAAGCAAATGGAGTGCTGACTATCACTTACGGAAAAGAGGGATAATAGAGGGCTGCAGAGATGGCTCGGTGGTTAACACTGGCTTCTCTTCTAGAGGACCAGGGTTCAATTCCCAGCAACCACATGGCAGCTGACAACTGTCTGTAACTCCAGTTCCAGGGGGACCTGACACCCTCTTTGGCTTCTGATGCACAGACATACAAGCAGACAAAACACCCATACACATGAGATAAATAAATACAAATTACTTTTCTTTTAAAAAAAGACAATGGGAAGAACCCCAAGTCTAAGGGCTCACCCTTCTTCACCCAGCCTGACCCCCAGGAACCTGGTACAAGCAGGTGGCTGGGACAGTGAATCAGGGACTGAGTTCAGTGAGGCCTCTGTTGCTCTCTCTGTGACCTTTCACCATGCACTGGTCACATGACATGTCAGGCACATACATTCCATGCATGGTCTCATCTTAGACAAAGATTATTGCTACCCCCATTCTCCGGATGAAGAAAGCAAGGCTGGAAACAGACACCAGAGGAGCGAAGCTGGTCAGACCAAGCTCTCTCACCTGTCATGTCTCTGCTCAGAGAAGCCCCCGGTCAGCAGTGTGGCCAGGAGCTGCTCCTCCAATGGGCAGAGTTGTGGGAAGCTTCGGGCAGCACTTAGAAGCCACAGGCAGGTCTCAGACGCCCCATACTGAAATGTCCTGAAACTCTGATAACTGAGCCCAGCCCTTGCCTTGGGAGTAGCCCAGGCTTTCCCAGAGTTGCAGAAAGCTAGGAGCTACTGTAGCCACACCTACCTCAGGAACCTCTTTAGGGAACAAAGGGATTTTAATACTCTAATCCCGTGTTCCAGAGAGCAGAGTGTCCTCAGCCTTCACAGCCAACCCTAGCGAAGGCAAGCACAAGGGTGCCCACTCTGACCTCAGGGTGCCTCTGGGTGAGATTTTTTTAGGATTCTTGGAGGGAAGGGGTCCTGACTCCCTTTATGTAGGAAAGAACTTTCTCTGAGTCTCTTGACTGGGACGATGAAATGGTTGTGGGGGGGGGCACTTTTTCTTTTTTCTTTTCTTTCTTGAGACAGAGTCTCTCTCCAGAGCCCCGGATGTGCTGGAACTCACCAGATTGGCCTTGAACTCATAGGGATCTGTCTGCCTTTGCCTTCTGCACGCTGGGATTAGAGATGTGGGCCACCATGCCCAGCTAGAGCACTTTTCGCAGAGTCCACTCCTTCACGAGCTGGACAGAGGGAAAGCCAGGGACCCCACTGTGACTGGGTACTTTGTGAGCCAGAAGATAAAAGAGCTCCAAGCAGGTCTGCGAATTTGGGCCCCAGCCTGGGAAAGGTTAGGCCTCTCGGGCTAGCTGCCTATACTTCTTTCCCATCTGCCTTCTGGCCCTCCTACTGTGGATGGAGAGGTGGCAAGGGAGGGAAGGAGGACAGCCTGCAGAGGCTAGAGGTCCTGGCTACCCTTGGGAAGAAAGACATGAGCCCAGCTCAGAAGCACTGCTTCCAGGAAGCCTTCCCTGATGCTCCTCTGGGCATCCCGGCCCTGATTTCCCTAGTCATTCTGCATTGTCCTTGCTCCTGTGTCCTCCTCTCCTCAGCAGCCTGTTCATTCACACTGCAGAGCAACTGCCCTTTGCCTGGGATCCATTCCAACACTCTTCTCGAGCACCTGTTCCCTCTCGGCAACCTGCTTGGCACCGGTGACATGGGTAACAACAGTTTACCATTCACCGAGTCCTTGCTATGTGCTGGGGGCTTGTGTGTGTGTGTGTGTGTGTGTGTGTGTGTGTGTGTGTGTGTGTGTGCAGGTTACTAGGGATTGAACCCAGGGCCTTGAGCATATTCAGAAAATGCTCCACCTCTGAGCCAAATCCCAGGCTGTGTGGGGCCTTTTGAACAATTTATGTGTAGGGTCTATGTCATCCTCACAACAGCCCTGGGAAGGAGGTGATGTAATGAGCCCCATTTTACAGATGAGGTGACCCGCCTCAGCCATGTGCGTGGGATCGGCCCAGCCTCAAGAAATCACTTCTCAGCTTGGACTTCTGGTACCCACGTGTTTACCTGTGGTCAGTATTTCCCCCACAGCCCACAGTCTCCAATGGTGTCACCTGTCGGTGGATGAAGGGTGGGGTAATGCTACCTCCCTGTTAAAAAAAAAAAGATTCATACTTGTTCTGTATCTGTTGGCTGAATCCCAAAAGGCTTGTCTCAGCTAAACCATTGCTGCTGCACAGGGTTTGAGAAGATGTCAGGTCCCCAGAGATCTCAGTCCTACTCCCTGCCCCAATCCCAGCCCAAGGTCCCCCCGAGGCCAACAACTGTCTGCTCATGTTCACACGTGAAGCAGCATTTCCCATCCAAATTCACCCAAAAAGCGTCCTCCAGGAAGGCCTCCCTGCCATGCCTTGGATTCAGTCACTGGGCTCTTAATTAGCTTCTTTTTGCTGTTGTTTTTGTTTTTCGAGACAGGGTTTCTCTATAGCTCTGGCTGTCCTGGAACTAGCTCTTATAGACAAGCCTGGCCTCGAACTCACAGAGATCTGCCTGCCTTTGCCTCCCGAGTGCTGGGATTAAAGACGTGTGTCACTACCACCCGGCTTTCTTAGTTAGCTTCTAAAGGTGTCATTAGTTCGTGAGGGCAAAGAGAGAAAGGCAAGGCAAGGGGATTCACGGGAGGACCTGCCTGTGTGCTAGATTTCAGCAGGTACTCCGTCTGCATCTCACTAGGCCCCACACATACCACTAACAGCTCATAGGTAGGAAAACAGATGCCAGAATTGAAAGATTTGTGTCAGGGGCCACTTGCCTCCCCTATCCTAGGACAGCTACTGTGTGACAGATACCCTGCAGGGCACTCAGGGGAGGGTTCTGCAGGCTGGCCAGCAGACAGATCTATCCCCTCCCCAGGCTAGTCATGTGAACAGGGACCATGGGCCAGCAGCAGAGGAGGGCTGTGCTCTACCTGCTTGAGAGGGAGTCTCAAGAACTTCTGGGCAGAGGGATCTCCAGGCCTGGAAGGGCTCTACCAATCCTCCCCTAACCACAACAGAACAGTAGGCAAACCATGGCCCACAACGCTCTGGCACCCTACAGGCAGCAAAGCAAGGAGAAGCCGGCTGCCCTGCCAATGACCCCACAGTGGCCGGGCCAGCTGGCCTCTAGTCCTGCCAACCTGGCCTAACCCCGCCAGCTCTCAATCACGGGCTAATGACCATGCTGCCTGCAGCCCAGGCCACCACCCTCCTTCAAGTGACCACAGTGCTCCTGGCCCAGAGATCCGCAAGGCTAAAATCACAGCTGCCTGTTCTACCACAACCTTGAGCCCCTGTACTGTGACCTCTTCCTTCTGCCGGGGTCAAGAAGGACACTGCAGAAGACTGAAGACCACGGGTACCGGGACACCAAGCAAGACACAGAGGGGCTGACCCACTGCCGGCACAGAGCCCAGGACCAGGGTTCCTTCCTGGGCCCTACGCTCAGTCCAGCACTGCCAGACACTGGCCTAGACAAGAAGGCTTAAGTGTACGCTCATCACATACAAAGGACGCTTTCGAGGTACTGGGTGGAGCTGAGGGCATAGAACAGCTCCTAAAAGTTGGCTAAGTCTCCATGCAGTGACGGAGAGGATCAAAGATCTCCCTGTTCCCTGATGTTTCGCTGAGAGAATTTGGACAAGACAGAGCGCCTCTCTGAGTTCCAGTCTCTTGCAAAAACAGCCATTTTGCAGAGTGATCATGATGGATATTGTCTATAGAGTGTGCAGCCCATCCTAAGTAGTGAAGGGTATTGCTATTACTGACATCGCCGTGGTAGAATTATATGTGCACGCGTTTCCTAAAGTAGAGAATATTATTACTTTCATCAGTCTATGTTTGCTATGATGTGTTAAACACTTACAGGCAGCACCCCAGAGGGTTGGACGATGCAGGAACATTGGCGGGTGGGATTTGTGACCCAAATTGGGGCGAAGCAGATAGAAGTGAGCAGAGGAGGGGCCCAGACTATCCCACAAGCAAAAGGGTAGCTTGGTGGTCACGTGTGGTGTATCAAACAGTGACGAGCAAGGAACCTGAAGCCCCATTAGCGGCTATGGCTGGCAAAGCCACACCCAAGGCCTGGTCCCCACTTCACAGAGGGGCTCTAAGCAGGGCCTCCACTCCTCTCCCACCAGATTGCTCAGCTCTGGTTCTGAATCACTAACCCACTATTACCACGCCAGAATTCTCCTCACCCCTCCACCTGCCATGCCATTGCATTCCCTGACACACAGGGGCTGCCCTGCATGTTCACAGTGAAGCGTTTCTTTACTGCCTAACATTGCTGCCCACCGTTGCTGCCTCCTGTTTTACTCATTTGACCCTATGGGCACCCATAATGAACTTGAGAAGCAAGCCTCACTATGATAATTTTGCAGAGGGGAGAAGGAGTGGCCATGTATGGTCAGATGCCTTGGCCTCCAGTCTCACCTTGAACAGGTGGCTCGAGGAGAATTCCCTGAGGACCTCCCTGGTCACTCTCTCCTATCCTTCCCCCACATCTCTGGAATCTTAGCCCTACAGCTTGATCCTAGCTCAGCAACCTTGATCCCGACTGTTACCTATAGGTACCTGACCCCCTCCCAGCAGTAGAGAGCTGGGAGGATAGCAGGTCCTTCTCGCTTCTCCTCATCTCGTCCTGTTCATCCTCCCTTCTGCACACACACACACACACACACACACACACACACGCACACTCACACACACTCACACGTGCACGCTCAGCATAACCCAGACTGAGGCAATCTGGAGCCACTGGCCTCTGGTGGGGCGGAAGCACGGAAAAGCTATTTCCCTAGCCTGCCTCCCAGTGAGGGGAATGATAAATTATTCACTGCGCCCTGCACTTGGGGAGGCCAGACAATGGGCCGAAGGGAATGGACACCAGCTCCTGCCCCACAGGAAGCCACAGGAAGTGGGTGTGAGAACTGTTAGACTCCAGAGCCCCTAACCAGTGTCCCCAAACAGATTCTAGGAGGTCTTGTAACTAAGGAAAGGTGACACAGGGAGTCTGGCCTGCCCAGGGACCAGTAAAGCCAATCAAAGTCTCTTAGCCTGCAACAGCCACCTGTGTTCGAACCTCAAGCAAGTTTGAGGATTTTTCCAGACTTCCTAGTCAAAACTCCAGTTTCCTTTCTCTACAGGGAAGGAAATGGATGGTTGTGCTGTGTGTATCTGTAGCTCAGTTGCTCAGTTAACCTTGGTGGGAGAGCCATTCCACTCTCACAGAAAAACAGAGGGCTCAGAGGGTGACATGGCTGCCCCGTGGTCAGGAGGCAGGGTATGTTCATCACCACAGCACTGACCACTAGTCACTTAGCCTCCGGTCGGCCACTTAGTCTCGCTAAGTAATTTCTACACCCGCTTGGCAGACAGTTGAAGCTCAAATGGTTCCTGAAGCAAACTCAGCAGGCCTTGGTCAAAGATTTCACCTCTCTGGGCCTCAGTTTCCCATACAAGGGTAGCCCCAAATGACAAGCCCATACTGGGCAAGTTCCATAAACTCCTTAGCACTCAACAGTTTGTCTACGGGATCCTCTCCTTATCTGAGCTGTGACCCCACTTCACAGGTACCACATCAGAAGGAGGCTCCCCACAACCCCCTGCTCTGCCTCACCCGAGATTCCCAGCCCTTTTCCATCATGTTCCTTCCAGCACATGGTGAAATGAGATCACAGGTGTGAAATTGGTTCATCAAAGGAGAAGCTCTTGGCAAGGATTATTCTGAGGATTTGGATCCTCAGGCAGAGACGGGGGAGGGGGAATCCCAACCCACTTCGTCCGTTCTAGGCTCCCTGAACCCCTCCAACCCCAGAAACAGGCTTCTAGTCTTTAAGACCCTGCTCCATCTCCCAGGGGCTTTCCTAGGTAATTTCCCCAGACTCCAGGGAACCCAGCACAACAAAGGTAGTCCCAGCCAAGGCCACAGTACCCAGACCAAGGCCATATGCCTCCCCCCTCCCCACCCAGAAGAAGGGCCCACAGAGTCTGTGCCAAATATTCTATCACAATAGCCCTCTCCTACACGGATCCAGAAGCAGTGAGAGGAACTTCTGCCTGGGAATCGAGACACCTGGACTGTGGCCCTGGACCTGGCAGTCCTAACCATAAGACCTGGACAAGTTTTCTCCTGGGCCCGAAGGGCCTTGCAGATTCATCTGCAGTAACAGAGACTGAGGCCTTGATCTGAACCCCAGTCCAATCACACATGCTCACTGCAGCCACATACATGGTCACCCCAACCTCATAGCAGGGGTGAGGAAACCCAGCCACAAACCCCAAAGGTCTGAGCTGGGAAGAAGAGAGGACCCTAGATGGATGTTTGGAAATCTTTTTCAGGTCTTCTTCTGGTTCAACCACTCACGGGCTTTAGGGTCTGGGGTAACTCTGCTTCCCTCTCCCCAAGTCTTCAGTGTCCCCATTAATAATGTCAAGAAGGGAAGGTGGGTGAGTTCTGAGAGACCTATGGCTCCAACTTCCACATGGCTGTGGCTTGGGGACCAACATGGTGAGTCCCTAAAAGATCAGTAACTTGGAGACCCTGGCTCTGGGAGGCCGGTTGTTCCTCCAACCTGGACCCCAGGAAGAGACCTTTTGGAACTGGGAAGCTTCCCACCTCTGTCCTTAATGCTGGGTCACTTTTCCTGGGAGGTGGCATGTCTATAAACCAAGAGTCGCTGGTAAGAAGTACCTCCTTCAATTTCAAGATCAGTGCTTGGATTTTAGATGTCCCTGTGGCCCCCGCCTTAACAATCTCTTGCTTGCAGGCTACCTACCTATTTCCTTTCTTCTCTCCTCCCTCTTTGCTCTTTAAGCTCTCCTTATCTTCTCTATTCTCCCCAGTCTAATCCTCCGCACCGAAAGCAGATGTTCTCAGCCTTGTTACGCCTCAGTTTCCCCCTCGGTCCGCACCCATAGCAATCACAATGGCTTTTATCTCAGGGAGGGGTCGCACGGAGCTTTCGAGAAGGAACGATTTGTGCAAGGGCGGGGCTCGGACCTGCACACAATGGGCACCCAATAAGTGCAGGTTTCACTCTACTATCTTTTGCGCGCCCTCTCCTAAATAGTTGACTCTCTGTGGGTGTCCCCTCCACGCCCTCCACTGACCCGGGCCCTGCCTCTAGGCTCCCGGGACCGCTCCCGCCGCGCACCCGGGGCTCTCACCTGCAACCTCGGCTCGCTGGAGATTGGGGCAAAAGAAGCCCCTGTGTTCTCTTTGGTGCAGGCACCCCCAAGTCCTTAGCCCAGGGCGGAGGAAGGTGGCAGCTTCGGCTCGCAGCACCAGACCAGGGGTTCAGTCTAACTGTCCTGCCTACTTGGGACCCCTCACGGTGCGCTGGACCCGGGCGGCGCCAGTATAGTTTCAAGTCCGGGTGTCCGGTCCAAGGCAGCTGAAGGTTTGTGTTCTCGCGGAGCCAGAGACCGGTGGGCGTCCCGGCTCCTCTATACTCAGGACCCGGAGCGGGGCCACCCTGCGCCGACCCGGGGACGGAGGAAACACGGGTGGAGAAGGGTCGGTATGATGGGGCCGGGCGCGTCCCGCCTCGGAGCTCCGGATCAAGCAGCTGCAGACCACCGAGCTGGCAAAGTCCAGGCGCGGAACGCCGAGCTCGGACCGGCAGGGTAGGGCAGGGCAGGCGGGGCGCCAGCGGCCGGAGCACGGCAAAGTCTGCCCAGGTCCCGGCACGGCTCGCTCTGCAAATCTGGGCGGACCTAGCCCGGCAGCGGACTCTGGAGCTCCGTGCCGCTGCTCCACTTCCTCCTCTTACCAGCTCCGCGCTCGCCGCTTTCTCAGCCCCGCGCCGCAGCCTCTGCCACCGCCGCTGTCACACTAGCCGCCCACCCCCACCCGAGCTGCAGACCGAGCCGAGCCGAGCCGAGCCGAGCCCCGCCGAGACAGCGCCCGAGCGCCCGCGAGCCTGGCTCCGCCCTCAGAGGGTGGGGCCAGAAGAGCCCCCGCCCCTAGCCGGGCCGCGGGCAAAGGCGGGGCGTACGGGACTCTGCTAGGCGGGTCCCCGCGCGGTTGGGCAGCGCGAGCCAATGGGAGAGTGGAAAGAGGGCGGAACTCTGCTGAGCGTGGACTGGTGCGGCTGGTGGAGGACAATGAATGCGGTGGGCAGCTGGGTAGCAGGCCGCTTTGAGGACCAGGATGGAGGCAGAAGCACGGGGGCCTGGGTTGACGGCGACCCGCGAGAACAAGGCACGGAGGAGGCGAGGTTGGAGCTGGGATGTCCCTGGGTGGTGGAGCCCGGGGCGTGGCGTGATGCTACTGGCCTCTGGCTCCTCCTAGCTGCTAGGGCTCCTTGCACACAGCAGCGTTTGAGAGCAGTGAAAGGTTCAGATTTTAGGAAGCCGTGCAAAAGAAGTTTTTAAAAATAAAGAACAGATCCGTTTCCCACACTTCCCCTTTCTCATCATTCGGCGACTCAGGGAGGAGCGTGGTTCTTAGTTTCAAAAATAAGAGCAGAGGTGTGTGAGGACAACTCACCTCGAATCATGACGTCTGTCTGCTGCGTAAAGGCTTTTCCGCCCCGACCCTGTCTTTGAAGCTTCTGTGCTGGGCACTGAGCAGGCGGGAAGGGGTTTGATATATGAATGAATGCTAGAGTGTGCGCGGGCGGGGCCTATGTCACTAATTGGCCTGGGAAGCCTTAGCATGAGGCAGCACATCACAGCTTCGTCTGTAAGCCTCACACCAATCTCATGCATGGAGTCCCATGTCACTGCTGGGAACCAAGACTGAAGAGACCACGTGATGTACCCCAGATTCCCGTTGCTGGTCTATGAGTCTACCCATCATCTGTCTCTGTGTGACATTCCTGGGGTAGACCTGCTTTGAAAGGCGGCTTTAGCCTCCAGTGGTGACGCTCATTCAGATCAAGGTCATCCTCAGCTACGTAGAGAATTCAAAACCAGTGTGGGCTCAAATGAGACTCTGTCTCACAAATCATAATAATAACAATGATAAATAAGCTGAAAATATGCTGCAGCTTGATAGGGAAGTGAGTGAGGAGCCAGATGGGCAGTGGGCTTAAAGACGGAAGGGATGGCATTCCTGACAGAAGGGACACCTTTGGGCGGGGGTGGGGGTGGGGGGGAGTCTCTGCCTTGTATTAGTTAGCAAAGGCTTCCCCCAGCAGGTGACAGGCATGTCAAAGTCAAAAGGAGTTAGCAAGGTTAATAGAATGTGTGCTCCTGGGGGAATCCTGGCGGCAGGAGGAAGAGTCAATGGGGGAGACTCCAGAGAGGCAGGTAATGGGGAATTCAGATTTATCCAAAGAACCTAGTATTTCTTTGGCTCCTCCTGAGTCCAGCACACAGCCAGATGATGCTGAAGGTTAAGCCAGGGGAGCCTGGAATGGGTTTTGTGTAAGGAGAACCACGAGAAGTTTCCAGTCTGCTGTTGACGTGATCACGATGGATCGCAGGATTTTCTGTAGGAAAACAAGTGTCCTTAGAACACATAGCCCAAGAGATGAGTGTCACAGGGCCCTGCCTGAAGACTAAAGATGCCTGTGTTGAACTTGGTGATATTGGTGCTACAATCCCTTATACCTTCCCTTTGTGCCAGGAACCTTCAGGTTTGAGCTGGCAGCACCACCAAGCCCTGAGCTCCTAGCCTGCTATTGTAACCCTTCCGTTTCCACCTGTGCCAACTGCCCCATCTTTTCCGTCTCTCTTCTCTGCCTCTATACCACACCTATCTCAGACTGAAGAACAAGTGAGGTGTACTGTCTCCACACAGTTCCTCCAAGCGGCCATTCTTACGGTCCTCCTGGGCTGTCATGCACCCTACCTTGAGTTTATTCCGGCTTCCCTATAGGATGAAGGTGAGAGTTCAAGGCCCAGTGCTCACTGGTTTTCTTTGCTACTGTGTCTCAGAGCCTAGCCTGTCACACAATAATTGAGTAACAAATGTCACCCTCTCCGAGATGCCTTCCTGAACTCCGAGGCAGCCTTTGGTCTGGTTCAGTTGCCCGGAAGATTCTTTAGGCATGTCCGTGCCTCGGTCCCCCCACCCTTCATAGCTGGGAGCTACTCTGTGGATGTATGGCCCCGCCCACCATGGCCCCTCTGATGTCTGGTGGCCCTTGAGAGACCTCCACATAAAGAAATGAATGAATGGGGTCCTCAGAGTAGAGATGTCTGGCTGCCCCTGTTGGAGCAGCCTCCTCAGGGGTCAGATGAACAGAATGTCAAAAAGAAAAAAAGCCCTTTCAGAACACAGCCTCCTCGGGTGACTCCTGAGGCCTTCTCAAGGTCACCGAGCGGTAATCAGCACTGAGGTCTCAACACCCACATCTGCCCCCTGGCTGCCCCTCTGAAGGAGACAGAGTCTTCTGATCTGGGGCACTCTGTCCTTTTGTGGCTAGGGAAGCCACAATTTGACAGTGGTATGATTGGTAATGGCTTGTCTGGGAGGATGTCAATGCGTGGACTGGCTTGGAACCCACGCCTGGAGGCTGACAGGAAACAGTAACCTTCTGTGAGCCCTGCTGCTCCTGAGGGCCTTGTGCATCCAGCCGGAGAGACTCACGGGAGCTCTGCAGTGTAGTGATCCGGGCACTCTGTGTTCTCACCCCAGATGGACACTCCGCTCGCAGCCTGACAGTTATCAGTCACTTTGCATTCTTTTTCTAAATAGGCCACCTTGTTGTATAATGCTTCTCCGCTACATAACCTCTGTGTGTGGTGAGCGGGCACAGTGCTCGGCGGCGGCAGGGGGGCCGAGGCTCAGCAGGCAGTGGTGACCTTACCTTCCTGCAGCTTTCTGTTCAGAGGGGTCAGTGGTCTCAGCCGAGCACACCGCACATGCAGGTTCTTGAGAGTTTCCCACCTTGGTCTCTAGTTCCACCAGCCAGTAGTCCCTGCATGTGTCCCTTTCCACCAGGGGAATGAATGTCCCATCGCTTGTAACAGCGTACAGGCTGGTTTCTCTAAGAAGCCTCCCAGTTCTTTCAGCAGACAGCACTGTGTCTTACTCTGGGGACTGTCTCTGTGAAGGCTCTTGCCCCTCTCTTGAAATGCATGCCCATGGATCAGGGCTGGTGGCGAGTCAGTTTCTCTACCCGATTCTGAGCTTCTAAGGACAAGGGATGGAACCTGATTCCCCGGCTGCCCTGAGATAGTGTGTTGTATTTTCTCACTCTACTCCCCAGTGTTTCCTAAACTAGACCAAATCATGTGCCACATATTGGACACCCAGGCTGGGATAGTGACACGCTCTTGGTCCAGGTATCTACATGGACCTGTGTATCGAGTTCTCTGTGAACACAGCGACTGCCCACTTAGCTGACTGGGACAACAGCATCACCACGGGGAGACCATGAGAGTTGGGTGCCTGTAATGGTTAATATTGTCAACCTGACTAGATCCACCGTCACATGGGACACAAGGCTCTGGGGCATGTCTGTGAGCGATTTCTCCATTGGATTAAAGTGAGAAGCCCTACCCTATCCTATAAGCTGGAGTGACAGTTTGAATATAATGAAGGGAGCAGGCCAAGGACCCTCCTTCATCACTCTTCGCCCTGACTGTCACTGCAGGACCCTGAATCCATGACTTCCCTGCCATGAGACTGAGCCCTTAGAGGATGAGCTGAAGCATGCAGTTCCTAAGGCTATGTGGATCACTCAAGACACTGGGGGGGGGGGGTGGAGAGATGGCTCAGTGGTTAAGAGCATTGCCTGTTCTTCCAAAGGTCCTGAGTTCAATTCCCAGCAACCACATGGTGGCTCACAACCATCTGTAATGAGGTCTGGTGCCCTCTTCTGGCCTGCAGGCATACATGCAGACAGAATACTGTATACATAATAAATATTTAAAAAAAAAAAGACACTCAGGGGACGCTAGTCACAGAGACATGAATGCAGGAAATGCCGTGATACATGAGAAAGTCCATCCATTTGCAGGACAGGACTGAGGACAGGTGGAGAAACCGAGGCTGCATAGTGGAGTGGTTTTATCTAGCACAGACTCTGGAGCCACGTGGCCCAATCTGGAACTTTGACTCTGCCTGTGTTAGCTCTGCGATCTCTCTGCCTTGGCTTCCTCATCTGTAAGGTGGGAGATGATACATAGGATATTTCGAGGGAGCAAGTGAGTTAGTTTTTCTTAACCATTTGGGTTATGTTGATAAGTGATGAACCCCACATAGGCGCCTGATGGATTAAAATGAAAATAGAGGGGCTGGTGGGCTTTGGTGTGCCAAGGTTGACTGTGGGCTCCATCCTGAGGAAGCTTCGCTTGGGATAGTCCCTGTTTCTTCACCTACACTCCTGCCTGTCTCCCAAGCCCGGGGATCCCAACTCCATACTGCCTGAATCTTCACTAGCACCCTGGACTGCTCTTCAGAACCAGTGTCACTTTGTCCCCTTCGCTCTCGATTGCAGGGCCGTTAACCTCTAGACCATGGACTCCTTGTCAGATGTACTTCAGTGTCCTCAGAGTAGGGCATAGGTTACCCTCAGCAGGTGTGGATACTTGACTCTTCTGTAGACAGCAAGAGCCTGCATTTAGCTGCCTATGCTGCCCTCTGCTGTCTGATGCTGGTTACTGCAATAAGCTAAGGCGCCGGTTCGCAAATTATGGTTTCAGGACCTCTTTCACACCTAAAACGTTGGAGAACCCCAATGAACCACGGTGATTGGATTTATTATACTGAAGTTTGTATTACTATAAATTAAAATGGGCAAATTTTAATTTTCTCTCATTTCAGATCAAGCGTAGTTGTCAGTATAACAACATACTTTAGGAAAGGTAACTATATTCTCCCAAATAGAAAAGATTGTGAGGGCTAACGAGATAGGGTCAGTGAATAAAGTGCTTGCCGCTAAGCTTGCCAGCCTGAGTTCAATTCTCAGGACCCACGTGGAGGAAGAGAAGTGTTTCCAGAGAGTTGTCCTCTGACCGCCACATGCACGCGGTAGCACACATGTGCCCCACAGATGTGTGCAGAACAATAAATGCAAAAGAAATCCAGCAACCCACTGTGAGTGCAAACACACACACAACAGAAGGAGAGCCTTGTACACGTTTCCTCCTGCTATTCACCTTAGGCAAAGGGGGGAGCAAGCCAGGTGAACAGGTCAGGAAAGGGGGAGCATGTATAATGCAGCCTTCTTCCACCTTAAAAGAGAAGGGGATTCCACCACAACGCTACAGTGTGGATCAACCTTGAGATTACCAGACTGAGTGAAATGAGCCAGACACAGAAGGACAGACGATTATTCCTGCATGAGGCACCCAGAGCAGGAAACGCAGGCAAGAACAACAGTGCCCAAGGGTTCAGGGAGCAAGGTGGGAACTTAGTATCTAATAGGCACAGAACTTAGGTTTAGAGCTGGAGAGATGGCTCAGCGGTTAAGAGCACTGCCTGCTCTTCCAAAGAACCTGAGTTCAATTCCCAGCAACTGCACGGTGGCTCACAACCATCTGTAATGAGATCTGGTGCCCTCTTCTGGCCTGCAGGCATACATGCAGACAGATACTGAGAATACTGTATACATAATAAATAAATCTTTTTAAAAAAAGATACTAAAAAAAACTTCGGTTTAGCAAGATGGGAACATTCCAGAAATAAATGATGGCGATGTAGCCCAATGTGTGTATACCTTACACGAGTGTACTTGGCCTTGTAAAGTGTCTAAACCATCCTAGTGCACAACACACACTCCAGACAGTGCAGGGGCATCTACAAGGCTCCAGCTCTTTTAAAAATCGTTCTTCTCTTATTTTTATCTGTGTGTGTATTTGTGCCCAAGCATGTACACACCGTGGCACTCATGTGGAGGTCGGAAGAATCAATTCTCTCCCTTCATCATGTAAGCCCGAGGATCAAACTCACATCATCAGCCTTGGTGGCAGACACCTTTACCTGCTGAGCCGTATAACCATCCCTCAGATTCTTTTCATAATGCCACAAAAGCCTCATTTAAAAAGAGAGATGGCGATTCAGGCTTGTAATCCCCATATTCAGGAGGGAGGCTGAAACAGGAG
Organism: Ondatra zibethicus; assembly: GCA_004026605.1. Lineage (NCBI taxonomy): Eukaryota > Metazoa > Chordata > Mammalia > Rodentia > Cricetidae > Ondatra > Ondatra zibethicus. The sequence goes on along the minus strand of PVIU01001493.1, from coordinate 70,911 downwards.
AATTGTAAACTTGAAGCTAGCTTTGGCTACACAGTACAACTGTTGGGTAAAAACAAACTAACTGGCGGTGGTGGCACACGTCTTTAATCCAGCACTCAGGAGGCAAAGGCAGGCGGATCTCTGAGTTTGAAACCAGCCTGGTCTACAGAGTAAGTTCCAGGTCAGCCAGGGCTACATAGAGAAACTCTGTGTCGAAAAACAAAACCAAATAAGAAACAGGGATAGAAAACATTGTTTGCCTCTGTTACTCTGTTGCTGGATTGTCTTTGACTGCAAGAAATCACCAAGTGATTTGCATCCCCTTCCTCCTTCCTTTTTCTTTATGTTTCATTGGCCTTTCAATGTCTTCTTTAATATGTATCCTATCTATCTATCTATCTATCTATCTATCTATCTATCTATCTACCTACCTACCTACCTACCTACCTACCTACCTACCTGCCTACATATATATGCGTGTGTATACACACAAATGCACACACACACAACCCGACTCCTGTCTGTTGCCATGAAAGAATCTGGAGCCTTGCACATACCAAACCCTTGCTCGACCACTGAGTCACTTGCCGTCCTCAGGGATCATTTGCATATTGTGTGTGACAGCATTGGAAGGGTCACAAAGCACTTTTGCCACAGTCGCTAGGCTATGACAACTGTGTTCAAGGAAACTGCGTAATGGTTTCATGCGCGAGCCGAAATGGTCACCCTTTTCACAGGGCATCATTACCGCTGTAAAGAAACACTGACAGTTGAATTACACCTGCGAAGACTCGGGTGCCTGGCAGACATTTGCTCAAAAGTGAGTGAAGTACACCTGGCGTGTTTCCAGGCAAATTGACGGCACTTATCGCTAATGACGAAATTCAAACTTTCAAGTGAAAAAGATTCAGAATTTGGGGAAATGTGTTACTGCTGTGAGTCTGACAGCTTCCAATGAGGTCAGTACTGATATATAGTGAAGCTAATTTTTTTTAAAGATTTACCCTCTTTTTGTGTTCATTGGTGTTTGCCTGTGTGTGTGTCTGTATAATGATGCCAGATCCCATGGAACTGAGCTGCCATGTGGGTGCTGGGAATTGAACCCAGGTCCTCTTGAAGAGCAGCCGGTGCTCTCAACCACCGAGCCATCTCTCCAGCCCCAGTAGGATTTTTTTTAAGGAAGTGTATTCTTCACAATTTTGAACAATACTTGATGTAATAACAGCATCCTTGGATAAGAGGCACTTTAGGGGCCTGGAGAAACGGCTCGGCCTTCATAAGCACCCATGTTCTTCTTTTCCTACTGCGCTTTCTGGGCAGCCCCCCAAGCTGGAAGGAGTTTTTGGTTCACCGATTCACTGCTTCCTTCTTTCTTCGGTCTTGTGAGTTTGTCCCGACTGACTCCTTGGTGTCCAGCGTCTCTGCAATGCTGGCACAGTGGGTACCTCTCTGCTTTCACTGAAGGGACATTGTGGTAGAGGAAGGGAGGTGAGCGCCGGCCACCCAGGAGGAAGCAGGAACTGGCATTCAGGTAAGTCCTGAAGCAAATGAAGGGAGCAGAAGCCTATGTGGGGGTGCCTGGTGTCCGTGTGGATGGAAGGAGGAGGTGACTCATGGGAACTGAAGAGATAAAGGCGACCAGGTCATGGAGGCCATGGTAGGAGCCTGGGCTTTTCTGTTTCCTAGGAGAAGATACTAGAGATATTTGACTGGGGAGTAGAGTGAGGGGGTCAGTGTGTTAATCACAGAGAAGGGACAGGGGTCAGATCACAATGAGAGCAGGGATGGGGGGCAGATCCTTGGGTGTCTTTCAGAATTAGAAATGTAGGATTAAGGAAATCAGTGTGCCTGTGGAGAGCAGAGGGGACCCTCAGGTGTGGCTCCTCAGAAACCGTCCACCTTGTCTTTCCAGACAGGGTCTCTCACTGGCCCGAGTCCACCAGATAGACTAGACACCACGGCTGGCCAACAAGTCCCAGGGACCCACCTGTCTCCACTTCCCTGGCTCTGTGATTATAGTATGAGGAATCCTGGAATCAAACTTAGGTCTGCAAGCTTGCAAGGCAAACATTTTATTGACTGGGCTATCTCCCCAGCCCCAGGATTATCTGATGAATTAAAAAAAAAATCCTTCAGTAGACTGTGAGAAAAAGGAGGGCCAAAAGGCACCACAATCAGCCGACACAAGAGGAAGATGAGGAAAGCCAGAACTCACATTTGGACACGTTCATTTCCAGGTGACCTTTAGATAGCACAGGAAAAAAAAAGTCTGGTTCTACCATTGGACAAACAAGTCTAGGGTGAAGGAGAGTTCTTAAAACCTGTGTGTTCCAGAAATAGAGAAATATAATCAGTTGGAACTGGCAAGGCAATATTGGCTGCCAGAGAAGAGATGGGGAGCAAGCTACAGGCAGAGCCCAGGGTCAGGGCAGAGGAAAGCAGGCAGCAGAAGCCCAGGAACTGCAAGGAGGTTAAAGATCAAGTGAGGAGGAACCAGAGAAGGGGGAGAAGGGGTAGCCTGGAAGGAGAGACCAGAGAGGGGGGTGGGGGGTGGCCAGGAGCCAGGGCACAGGACAAGCCTGGAGGGTCCCCCACCCCTGCATCTGGAGCCTCGGCTACCCCTTGAACCTAGGAATGAGTGTTCAGTGGATGGATGAACCCTGGCTGCCACAGGGGTAAGGGGAAGAGGAGAGATGGGGATATAAACCCCTCTTCAAAGAGGATTGGATATAGAGTTCTCAACTGTAGGTTGTGACCCTTTGCCAAACCTCTATCTCCAAAATATTTACAATCTGATTCATAACAGTAGCAAAGTTACAGTTATAAAGTAGCAACAGAAATAATTTTGTGGGGTGGAGGTCACCACAACATGAGGAACTGTATTAAAGGGTTGCAGCTTAGGAAGGTGGAGAGCCACTGACACAGAGGGAAGAGGAACTAAGCTGTGTGTCTGTTGACGGGAGGGGTGAGATGAGAGGAACAACAATGGCCTTGAGGAGGTGGAAGGCTGAGACTAACACCAAGGCACAGAGGCACGTGTTTCTCCCTGAGACGAGGGAAGGCCACCTGTCCATTCGCTGGAGACAGGCCAGGGATGCTGGAGCCTGTGGGAGTTCCTTCCTGGTAGCTTCAGGTTTCTCCGAATCACAGAATGAGACTCCCAGCTGTCCCAGGGTTGGCAGAGACATGGAGGAGAGGAGGCAGGAGAAGGTCGCCCTGGAGGGAGAGAGAGCAAATGTCTTGGGAGTTAGATCTAATGGTGCAGGCCCCTAAGAGTGGCCACCATTTGCAACAGAGCCACCAAGGCTTCAGCAGAGTGCAAGGCATTTTCACGCGGCTAAGACCCAGGCAGGTGTATGGTAAGTGGCTGTCTGTCTAGGACAAGGTACAGGAAGGGTTTGCATACTGAGGCAGAGCTGGCCCTCCCTGTTCCACTGTGGCGTACGTGTGTGCGGAGGACAACTAGCAGCGAGGCTATGCCTCTTGTTTGTTCTCTGCAAGGTGGCCCTCCACGAAAGTAGGGCCCTGTCCAGGGGACCCACTGCCATCCACTTTGCAGTCTGCTGTGTGTAGCTTGGTACCCGATGGGCACCCTCCTTGTGCCCATCCTCTCAAGCCCTGGCCAGCTCCTGAGGACACTTTGCATCTGGAACCTCACAGTTGAGTGTTCACCTGAGAGTCCCTAAAGGCCTTTCATTTTCAGACAGCACATTCTGAGCCTTAGGGTATTGTGAGCAGCCAGACTCATCCGGGAGCATCCCAGCCCCTTATTTCCCAGCTCCAGCTTGGGTCTCCTGTCCCCACATTCCTTCCAGGACACTCAGGATGGGATGTGCTAGCCTCAGGCACATAGTGACTGTCTTTCTCTGGTTGGGGAAAGGTCAGCGAATGTTAGAGGGAGAAGGAGCATATATTGTCTGTGTGCTTCTGGAATGGCCAGGCTTCGTGCTAGGAATTCATGGTTTTTGGAGAGCACACCCTTTGGGATAAGAGATGGATGAAACAAAGCCCCTGCCTCGCCCCTGGACCCTCTGTTTCCAGACTTTTGTTTGTTCGAGTTTTTGTTTAAGTGCACTGGTGTGTTTTGCCATGGGTTTCGGGTCCCCTGGAGCTGGAGTCACAGACAGTTGCGAGCTGCCATGTGGTTGCTGGGAGTTGAACCCAGGTCCTCTGGAAGAGCAATTAGTGCTCTTAACTGCTGAGCCGTCTCTCCAGCCCTCATTTCCAGACTTTATGCAAGCGAGAAACACTTGCTTGAGTCCCTGTTATTCCGTGGTTCTGTTAAAATGGAACCCACTTCACTTTTCCTGAGGTGTCCAACTGCCATTCTTACAACATGCCAGGTGGATGAGACCCCATTTTAGGACCGAGACTAGGAGGCTCAGAGATGATCCAAGACTGCTCAGCCACTGGGAAGCAGAAGTGGGATCAAGTCCTGGTCACGCTCATTACTGGGCCCTGCTGTGTCTATGAAGCCTGATGCACCACTCTCAAGCTGACCTGCCTGTGTGAGCCTGTGGGTCTGGACCATGACATCACCTGCTTTTCCCGGGTGTCCTTTACCCATGGTCCAGATGCCTTTGATGAGCAGGAGGAATGCCACTGGATTACAGCTGTTACAAGACAACCCACTGCTCTGGTTTTCCCAAGATTGTCCCCATTTCAGCCTTAAAAGTCCCATATACCTCATTCCTGGGCAAATCAGTTCCGTTGGGTTCTAGTTGAGGCCCAGCGGAGACCTGCCACCCACGGTTCCCACAGACAGCCACTGCGTGATGGTTTCAGACCTTGCTTCCTGGCACCGCCGGGCTTGCACCATTAGGAAGATGAAGCTTGTCATTGCCAGCAAGAAGTATCAGCCCAAGTGACGCCGGATTTTCCCTACATTCACCTTGGAAGTCAGTTCCCCATCTTAACATTTCCTGTCTTGTTTTGTGACTGCATAGCGCCCCCGCCTGGTGGGATTTGAAGTGAGCGGGCCTCCATCCTGATTCCAGCAAGTACAATGGAGTCCGGCTCCTTGCCACAAGCTCTTGCTTCTGCGTGAGAAAGATTCCCTCCCATCAAAGCCGGCCTCTCCCATTTTCCTTCCCAGGGAGGCTCTGGCCAGAGGTGTTTGCCTTTGCCCTTGTTTGCTGGCCACACAGGGCTGATAATCCCTGCTCAGGCGGCAGTAGCAAGGGCTGGGACAGCATGGTAGGTGCCAGGACCCGGTATAGGTGCTCCTGTGATGTGGCTCCTTTCAGCCTACGCGCCTCCCACCAGGCGGCCAACGGACACCAGAACCCAGTGGTAAGCCAGAACCCACCCAGGGGCACTTCAAGGAACGCTCACTCTGACAGAGTTGGGACACAGTTTCCAAAACGCATCAGCTGCTGGGATGGGGGTGGAGAGTGAAGTACTGTAGAGTGTGGGAGGAGACAGCCTCAACCTGCAGGGAGTTAATCCCGAGGAGCAGAGGTGAGTGGACCCTGTGGACTGGAATGCAGCTAGGCGGATCAGGGACGCGGAGACAGTTCTTGCAGCTTCTCCAAACCCAGGACTCTGTCCTCCACCAGCAGTGACTTCAGAGCTCTTTCTGTCCCTGAGGTCTCAAGCAGAGGCTCTAGAAGTTGGAGATCAGCATCTCTCAGCTGAGCACTATGGGGTGCTCCCAGACCTAGCCCACCAGCCCCTGCCTGATGCCTACTTTGCTTAAAAAAGGTTTTTTGAGAGGAAATCCTCTTTCTGCTCTGGCCTCTCTCCCACCTTTGTGCCAAATGAAGAAGAGTTAAGAGAGCTATCAGAGGGTTTGTCGTGTGTTCCTCCGCAGAGGGACTGCAGAAACAGGCTGGTTCCCAAGTTTGGGTACACTGGGGAGAGTCAGTGCATACCAGAAGGGGCTGTCACTGCCGGAGTGGATGAGACAGGGGGGGTATACTCACCGGTGGACCTGGTGAGGGCCTGTGACTGGGAGTTGGGGGACACAAGGAGAGAGGAAACTGCTAAGACTCAATCAAGCCTTGGGAGGAGGTGTCCCAAGATGACAGGTGAGATAATCCCAGGAAGGGGACTTCGAACATCCACCATGTCCCTGAGAGCCACCCCAGGCCAGGTCTCTACTGTGTCGCACAAGTAGCGTGTTTTCTGCCTCTCTGCCTCACCTTTGCCAGGCCACAAGTAGCAGCAAAGAGAGTCATGGGAGAGACAGAAGGATCGGTGGTTCATCATCGCACACTTTGCCAACTCAGCTATCTCCTTAGTGAAATTCCTGCCAAAGGGTGCAGTGACTTCTCCTTGCCTCTGCCTCGAAAATTTACCAAGCCTGTGCCCTCTGTTTTACCAGGGCACTAGGGTCAAGGCACACACTTGAGACACAGGCTGGCAGACTGGAAGAGACATTCCACGGAAACCAGGGCCAACACTTGCTTCTTCCATCTTTGAGTTCCCACTCTGTAGGACCATGCAGGGCACACAATAGGTACTCAGTACTTTATTCTGCAGCGATACTGCCCCCTTCCTAGGTTGTCTGCCTTGTGGCTCTTGCCCAGTTGGGCATTAACCAGATCCCACACTCAACTCTCCCACAAATCACTGGCAGATCCTGCCCCCACCCCTTCTCAAACTTCAAATGCAGAGATTATAAGAGTGTGCCACCATACTTGGCTTAAAAATATTAAGGTCAGGTATGGGGGTGTGTGTCCTTAATCCCGGCACTTAGGAGGCAAAGGCAGACAGATCTCTGAGTTTGAGGCCAGCCTGGTTTATATAGCCAGTTCCAGGACAACCAGGGCTACATAATGAGATTCTGTCTAAAACAACAACAACAAAAGTAAAACCAATGAATATCTACAAACAAAAACTATTAAGAATTCAAAACTCTTGGTAACCTGAGTTTCAAACTCAAAATCCATGGTGGAAGGAGAAAATAAACTCCTAGAGGCTGTCCTCTGACCTTTACACACACACTGTGGCACGCTCATACCTGCCGTGAGCACACACACACACTAAATTATATATATGTATGTATGTATATATGTATGTATGTTTGTTTTTTCAGACAGGGGTTGTGTGTGTGTGTACATATATAATTTAATTTAGTGTGTGTGTGTGTGTGTGTGTGTGTCTGTGTCTGTGTGTGTGCAGCCCTGGCAGTCCTGGAACTTGCTTTGTAGATCAAACTGGCCTGGAACTCATAGAATCCTATCTGCCTCTGCCTCACGAGTTCTGAGATTAAAGGCATGCACCACCCACCACCCAGCTAAATAATAAATTTCTAAAATAGAAAGGATTCAAGATGGTGACATCATAGAATTATGCCTGTGTTGTACATAAGGCTTCATAAAGAAAACACACCTAGCTAAAGATATATTTCAGAGAAACAATAGATTTTTTTTAAAAAAAGTTTGGGCATCTAAAACAACTTTTGCAACAAAAATGTTGCATTGTTTATTTGGAATTCAGCCTTACTTAAGCATCCTGTTTTTCTCCAGCCTTGCTCCCAGGCTCCTCCTGCCTTCTCTTATCTTCTCTGCCTCTCAGGTATGGTTCCTACCCAAGTTGCCAGGAGAATACTTTGCAAACTTGTATCCTCACCACCTGGAGGGCTCGTTAACACAGAGATCAGTAGGCCACACCTCCTAAACTTTCTGATTTACAGATCTAAGGTGGGAATCCAGTAAATATCCCTTCTAAGAGATTTGTTCTTAACTGATGTTACCGATCCTAAAAGCTGCAGGAAAGTGCAGTGGCTCAAAATGGACACCAGAGGGCAGAAGTGTCCACTGGTCAGGTCTTGTCCCACCGACTCACTGTCTTGGGGCAGGTCTTACACATCCATCCGCTGAGCATTTATTTTGCTGTGTGTGTGACCACGCCTGAGGTCCTGAGGATGACAAAGGCATGGATCAGACTCAATTTCTGCCACTAGGGTCTCAGATTATGGGAAGGCAGGCAGGTATGCTAATGCTGAGGTAAGAGAAGCCCAGGGCAGGAGGTGGGCACATGAGGTCTTGGACAGAGTAGTCATCCATGAGAGGAGCAAGGATGCAGGGCATCCTGGGAATACCAGAGTACTTGAGGTGGAGGAGAGAATTCTGGGAGGGGCTGCAGAAGCTGGCAGAGATGGAGCCAGCAGGGAACAGCTACCACTCGAGAGTTGCCCGGAATCCCAGGAAGCATCTCCCTAGGTGGTGTGTTGGAATGATCCCCTGACAACAGTATGCAGGAGGCTGGAAGCAAGTATTAGGGGCAAAGGTCAAGAATGAGGTGACCAGGGAAAGCAAGGACGACAGTACCGTCAACCTCTGCATCCATGTGTCCATCCCTGTGTTTATGTATCCATGTGTTCGTGATCCACCACAGATGTCCATGGAATACCTCTGAGCCCAGCTCTGGATTAGTGCCTGGTGCTCGGTGGAGCTGGCACCGATGCGCATGGGCAGTTCCTGGCTTATCTACAGAGCTTACCTTCCAACAAGGAGGATCATAGTTCAATAGCCAGTAACACAGAGGGCTGACTTGTTACAGCCGTGGCCCCTGAGAGCAAGCCAGGACCTGCACTGAGTTGGGGGTGGGTTAGGAAGTAAAGACATCTCCCAAGAGAGTCCCTGACCTGGGCACTGAGACTCAGCAAGCACAGACGACTCATTCAGTAGACCCAGGAGCCTCTCCCGCCACAACCTGGAGCCAACAATACAGTTATTGAAGGTTCCCACCGCTGCTCCAGAGCAGATTTCTTGGCCCATCCTCCCTCAGCCATACAATCCTGGCCTTCACTGAGGAAGACATGTTAAGGTTATACCCAGGTACCAGGAGCTGTGCATGTTTTGGTCAGTCTGGCTAGAGGCATGCCCTCCCACAGACTCCTTCAATCATCTAGGGCTCTTAATGTAAACTCCACACAAGTGTGGCAGTGAGGAGCAGGGGGTTTGAGATGCCTCTGAAGCTCCTCAGTAGCCTGATGCTCTGGCTTCCCAGAGCACAGCATGATGGTACGCAGGGCTATGACCAGCCTCATGAACGGACTGAAAAAATAAAGCTGACTAGAGCTTTGATTTCTAGAAAACTATCCTTCTTACCGTCCCTAGACCATGCCTCAGTTGCTCTGGCTTTGGCTTCTCTGTGTTTGCACCTCCCTTTGGAGGATGCTGGTTCCCCCACCAAGAGCTGCCTGGGGTTGACTTCATTGGTGATAAGAATAATGGCTTCTGGGTGGTGTGGTGGTGGTGGTATAAACCTTTAATCCCTGCACTTGGGAGGCCGAGGCAGGAGGATCTCTGTAACTTCAAGGCCAGCCTGGTCTATCAAGTGAGTTCCAGGAGAGTCAGCACTGTTGCACAGAGAAACCCTGTCTTGAAAAACCAGAAGGAGGAGGAGAAGAGGGAAGAGGAGAAGAAAGAGGAAGAAGAGGAGGAGAAAGAAAAGGAGGAGAAAAACATGGAGGGGAAAGAAGAGGAGGAGGAAGAAGAAGAGGAGAAAGAAATGGAGGAGAAAGAAGAGGAGGAGGAAGAAGGGGGGGAGAAAGAAATAGAGGAGAAAGAAGAGGAGGAGGAGGAAGAGAAGGAGGAAGAAGAGGAGGAAGAGAAGGAGGAGGAGGAGGAGGAGGAGGAGGAAGGAAAGAAGTGGTGAATTGCCCAGGCCCAGGGCGGGTGGGTGCCACTACAGGAAGAAATGTGTGATGGAGCCATGGGAAAGACAGAAAAGTGGTACGGTGTGTGCACTGGGGAAAGAGGCAGAACTGGAGACCTGATGGCAGTGATAAGTGAGAAAGGGCTGAAGTTTACACTGTCATTGCCCAGTAAGGCGGTGTCAAGGCTTGTGGTCTCTGTAGCAGCTGAGGGCCATGAGTGGGTTAGTGGTCCTAACATGGCTAAGGGCTGTGTTGATGTCTGCAGCCAGAGTTACTACCACCACCTATGAGGATTTGCCGTCTAGCCATGATAACATCCCTGAGGCAGGAGAGCTGGCCCCGCCCAACTCCAGCTGCTGCTTCGCTCTCCTTAGCTGATGGTTTCAGCTGGCATAGATGCAGGTGGAGAAAGACTCATCCTCCCTTGGGGGTGGGGGGTTGGCCACCAGGAATTGGACCAAACTCCAGTAAATATGAATATAAAGACAACACAAAGCGGACATGTTTCTTTTGGTGGGGAGAGGTCAGAAAATGAAAGGTCAGTATAATTGGGACATATGATGTGAGATTCCCAAATAATTAACAAAAAAGAATTAAAAAAAAAAAGAGCAATGGCTTCCTGAAGAAAATGCCTGTGTTCTAATCCTTGGAACCCGGAAACATATTCTATTGTGTAGTCAAGAGAGTTACGTGTGTAACTAAGCTATGATTTTTAGAAAGAGAGACCCACACAATCAGGAGGGTCTTTACAAGAGGACTTCAGAGTCAGATGAGAGGATGGACCGAGAAGTCCTAGGGAAGGGGCCCTGTGCTGCTGAGAGGCTGGGTTTGAAGGCTGAAGCAGAGACTGAGGGGGGAACTATAGGGATCTTGGGGCTGGGAAGGACAGTGTGATGGCTGATTTTTCTTGTCCATTTGACTGGATTTGGAATCACCCAGGACATACATCTCTGTGTGTGTCTGAGAGCGTCTCTCCTGGTCGTGGGCAGAATAATCCCACGGGCTGGGAGCCTGGAAGGAGCAAGCAAGCTGAGCACCGGGATAAGCCACCTCCTACCTTCCCGACGGCGAACACATTGGAACCAGCAGCCCCCACACACCTGCTATGATGACAGCCCCACTGGGGTGGACTGTATCCCCTCAAATCACAGCCACGAGACAGGAGAAACCCTTCTTTTCTTTCATTGCCTCTCCTAGATTCTTTTATCACAGCCTCGAGAAAAATAGCAAATGAGGATTCACCCCTGGAGTGTTGTATTTGGTATTCTGACCTCTAGAACCCTAAGAATAAATTGTGTTGTTGCAGGCCGCTTAGTTGGTGACAAACAGCTATAGGAAAAGGAAGATGTCACTTGGGTATTCAAGTCACAGTGACTGGTGTATTTCGAGGTCTTTCCCCTCCTTTTCCACTTGCCTTTGTTTCTTCCTAACTAACAAAACAATCAGCTTATAGACAAAGCCACCAAGAGGCCTTGGTGACACAGTGCCAACACGAGCCTCTGGTGCCCTCTGATGTAGCCCAGGGACCCAATCCAAGCCTTGATTTCAAAGCTGCGGATGTCATTTCCAGATTGCTAGAGAAAACACCTCCTTTGAGGCCACCAGCAGGGAAGACACAAGGTCTGGGACACAGGAAGATGGGTATCAAATGACAGTCCTTTAAAACTGGTACGATGGCACCTTGTAATGCCAGCACCTGGAAGGCTGAGGTAGGGGGGATTAAGAGTTCAAAGGTCATCCTCAGCTATATAGGGAGTTTGAGGCCAGCTTGGACTACTTGAAACCCTTTCTTAAAAGGAAACAAACAAGGGGGGGTTGGGACAGGAGAGGAACAATGTACAAAAAGAGGAGGAGGAAGAAGAGGTCCCTTCCTTTCTCTTGTCTTTGTGTCAGGGTGCAGACCGGTCCTCTGTGCCCTTTGGGCCCTCTGGGGCACCTACTTCCTTCTCCACCCCTGCCCTTCTGTGTTCTCATTCACAGCTCTTCCAGCTGAGGAGATGAGGAACCTCCATCTCAGAGGGATCAAGGACTTGCCCAAAGTCCCGCACAGAAGAGGTGAACAGAGGCCCTGGCCCTGCTCCTTAGCCTCTTCCCTATCCTTCCTCTCCATCTGGCCCTGAGAACGCTTAGCTGTGAGGAACAGCTGTAGCTCAGCATCAGCTGTGTCTCTCCTCCCGGTGGAAAACGCACACGCGCACGCGCACGCACACGCCAGGGATCTGGGCGCTTCCATGAAAGGCATGTCTCCCTCCTGAGTCAGAGCAGGCTGACAACAGACGGGCCTTTGGGCCTGGCTGGGCTGCAGTCCCAGGCCCCAGACTGCCTGGAGAGCCATTCCCCACCTCCTTGCTGGAACCGCTGGGCAGCAGCCAGCACAGCTGCATCCTCCTCCTTCCACAGGGCTTGCAATGATAGGCCCACGTTGCATCAGCTTGGCCTGTCTCTGTGCAGCTCCAGTCCCGACAGCCAATGAGACCCAGCCGAGTGTACGGACCCCAGCGCTGGCCCACCCCACCCATTCAAGGATCACTCAGGCAGCCTGGTCCTCCCTTGGCCTTCTCAGCCAGGGAGGAGGAACAGGGGAAGCAGCTGTGCACAGCATCCTGCATGGCCTCCCCCTCAGCCTCCTCCACCTGAAGCCTTCTGGCACCATAGTTTCCCCTCCTGGGGACTATGGAAGGTCCCTGCCTCTCCATCTCAGGGGAAGGAGCACTTGCTGCGGCCTCCTCACCCAGGCCACTGTGCTAGGAACGCTTCTCCTTCCTCCTTTGTGGCCTCCAGGCCAGTTCACCACCACATATTCCCCAGCTCTGCATTCTTGCCAGGGTCAAAGCTCCAGGCTCTCACTATGAGTCACTGCGTCTTTTCTGTGACATCTTGTAAGCGCTCCCTGACACACATCCCTGCCCACTCCATGCTGTAGCCTGGGCCAATAGGAAGAGTCAGCCGGGCCTAGAGGGACCTGCAGTTGCCACCAGGCTAAAGTAGTTCCATTCTAGGGTCTCCAAAGGCCAGAAGCGTCTCCAGCACTACCCCCGCCACACACGCACCCCAGCACCTCTTTAAGCTAAAGCACGGCCTCCTGTTGGTGTTTTATTTTGAATTTATTTGCTTTATTGGTGTTTTGATCATAAAGTACATGCTGTTGGAAAAGAAAAATCCAGAGCAGAGAAAGGAAAAAGGAGATAGCACTCCAGAGACAGTGCTAACCCCCTTAAGAATATTTCTTTTGAGACTTTCTTTGTGAATACTATACATATTCATGTATATACATATGTATGCACGTATATTTCATTAATTGCTTACAATATGCACTCATTAAAGGGAAAACAAACTCACACGGCTGGGTGGGGTAGCACACATCTTTAATCCCAGCACTTGGGAGACAGAGGCAGGCAGATATCTAAGTTTAAGGCCAACCTGGTCTACTTAATGAGTTCTAGACCAGCCTGGGCTACATAGGGAGACCCTGTCTCAAAACAAACACACTAAAAGTATATGTACTCAGACCTTTAACTAGCAGAAACACTTTCAAAATCAACTGGAAACCACACGATCGCTGAAGCTGGGTTTTTTTTGTGACGTATGAACGTATCTTCCAGATGTCTACCTTGGGACGTGGAATACTCACAAGCATACTGCTTTATAAATGGCTTTATTTTTTTTAACCACAGATCTGCCTGCCTCTGCCTCCCGAGTTCTGGGAGGCACTCAGGCAGGTACCACTCATGTATGCGGCATAAATGCTGTCTCTATCTCCAGCAAGATCTTCTTTTCTTTGGTCTTTTCTTCATTTCTGTCTCCCCCTTCCTTCCTGGCTGGGGTGCAGAAGCTAGAGCAGCGACTCTCAACCTTCCTAATGTTGCGATGTTGCGGCCTCTAATACAGTTCCTCATGTCGTGGTGACCCCCAACCATCAACTTATTTTCGTTGCTACTTTATGACTGTGCGACTGTTATGAATCGTAATGTTAATGTCTGATAGGCAGGACATCTGATTTGTGACCCTGAGAAAGGGCCATTCGATCCCCTAAAGGTGTCAAGACCCACAAGCTGAGAACCTCTGAGTTGGAGGATCGCCAAGGTCAATAGATGATCTGTGGAGGGGAAGGAGGAGCAGATTCTGACACAGACTTCCTGACCCCTTGGCTAGGATGCCTCCAAGGGGAGTTCCCATTCTAGCTCCAGCCTTGACTAGGTGTGTGTGTGTGTGTGTGTGTGTGTGTGTGTGTGTGTGTGTGTGTGGCGTGGTGTGTGTTTGTGCTTGACTAGCTGTGCATGTGTGTGCATGTGTGCGTGTACGTGTGTGTATGCATTAGCATGAACTCACAAAGCAGTTTGTGTGTGTGTATGGTATGTTGTGGCGTGGTGTGTGTTTGTGCTTGACTGTGCATGTGTGTGCATGTGTGTGTGTACGTGTGTGTATGCATTAGCATGCACTCACAAAGCAGTTTGTATGTGTGTGTGAGGAGAGAGAGATTGAGCGTGCATGCACTCACAAGGCATGTGAAACTTTTGGGAGCATTCAGAAGATAGCAGGCGAGGTCAGCAGCTTTTCCTCAGGGGAGATGGGGGTGACAGCCTGTGAGGAGTGGGCAGGGTGTGAACCAGGAAACCAGGCCTGGGCTTTTTTGAGATAACAGTGTGGTTCGTGAGGGAGACAAGGTCATGGGCACCTTGTCAAACAGTGGCAGAGCCAGGATGAGCTTCCAGGGCCCTTGCATTTGGTGACAGCAAAGCTGGAGAGTGGGGTGGGCACAGCTCATTTCTGGGTCTTAGAGATGCTATGGCAAGGACGACAATTCTGTGGCCAACCTCGTCCTCACTCTCATCCCAGGCACACACGCCACCTGCGAGAAGGGAAGAGACATGACGGGACAGAGTTAATCACTATGTCCGATGTTAGGACTCCCACAGGCCAGAGGGGACAGAGCTGGAAAACGACAGGGTGCCAGTCTGTGTACCTGCCAACATCAAGCACACGCATGTATATCTCATGTAGTCCATTTCACTGATGTTGTACTGTGCATATTGCACAGCCATGTGGAAACACACATGTCTCTGTGGCACTCAGTGGGCTTGGGTCCCTGGTTATAGGGCTGGTGGTGAGGATGAGGACACTAGAGTTCCAGAGCAGTTGATGGCTGGGAGTGGGGCCTGCTCTTGGAGGAGGGGCAGGGAGTTTCCGGGTCCTCCTAGGTCCTGCATTTCTCTCTCCCCGGTGGCAGCCAGCAGCACAGCCCCCTTAGATGAAAGGGCATACTTTTTTTTAAAAAAATATTTCTTTATTATATATACAATATTCTGTCTATATGTATGCCTGAAGGCCAGAAGAGGGCACCAGACCTCATTACAGATGGTTGTGAGCCACCATGTGGTTGCTGGGAATTGAACTCAGGACCTTTGGAAGAGCAGGCAATGCTCTTAACCTCTGAGCCATCTCTCCAGCCCCCCCCTTTTTTTTTTCTTTCTTTCTTTTTTTTTGGAGTTTTTTTTCGAGACAGGATTTCTCTGTAGCTTTTGGAGCCTGTCCTGGAACTAGCTCTTGTAGACCAGGCTGGTCTCAAACTCACAGAGATCCGCCTGCCTCTGTCTCCCGAGTGCTGGGATCAAAGGCGTGCGCCACCACTGCCCAGAAAGGGCATTCTTGTGAGAGGCAGACGCTGCAGAATTCCTGACTCATTGCCTGGGCTGAGAGCTCACTTGGCCTCTGGACAACTGTCACAGAGTGCCCCCAGCTCCATGGAGAGGGCGGCTTGGACTGGTTGTCAAACCTTTCTTCTCGTGAAAGAAGGGAATTGCACTTCCTCTTCTAAGTTAAAATAGCCTGAGGGGATTGTCCCAGGATCTGGGACAAATGCACAGTTACTGTTCATTTGTTCTGCTCTGTTCCTTCCTTCCCCTTCTGTCCTGAGCCTTGCCGGTGCTGGCCACTCCCCCACCCGCTTCTCCCAGGCTGCCTTAAGATGGGAACATTTTCACTTTCTGGACAGATCAGATAGGATGGAAGCTGTGGGCAGTGTGGACACTTAAATGACAGGCTAGCTTCTGTCCTAGGAGTCCACGGTTCATGGGCACGAAGACTGAATCTAGTAGTCACAGGGCCAAAGGAAGCTATTTCTACAATCCCTGGCCAGACTGCACCCAGCTTAAGGGAGGTCAGACAAAGGGTGTTGGGTGATATAGAGGAAGAGGATTGTGCTCAGGGCACAATCTCCAGTTCAGACGTGCGGTACGACCCTCTCTGGGACTGTTTTCCTCTCTGGCAAGTGTGGTCATATTTGGACTGGGAGGTGTTCAGCTTCCAGTTGCCTTTGCGCCTGGATCTTGAGACCATCAGGCTGGGCCCCTACACGCAGGAGCAGAGCTGCAGGTCACGGAGGAATCCAGACGCAAGGGTTTCTGGACCCGTTTGAGTCTCCTCCCATTCCCTTCAAAAGAGGCTTTTCTTCAGGGCAGGCAGCCTGGAGTGTGGGGGAAGGGCCTCCAGCATCTGGGCTGGGTTCAGAGCTAAGAATAATGTGGCAAAGACTCTTGACATTTTTTGCTGATGTTGGAAATTTAAAGGAGCCATGGTCTTTCTTTCCTAAGGAGACTCAGTTAGCTGCTTCCCACGTGTCCCTCAGTGGCAAGGCTACGGTTTTCACCCAGCACCTTTTATAATGCCAGACCCTAGGAACTCTGGGAGAGAAGGGTAAGGCCTCTCCCACCCTTCCAAAGTCCCCAGTGACATTCACTTTACAATCTCCGGGTGATAACAGGGATGCTCAGGCAGGCACTGCAGGCTGACAGGCATAGAGGAGGCTTCTGACCAGCGGAGCTATACGAGGGGTCTGTGAAGCTGCAGGAGGGTCCCAGTCCCACACCCTACTCTAGATTTCAGCTTCACTGCTTCAAATGGGGGGGCCTTCATCTCTGCTTCTCTCCTGCACCTATGAGGGTTCTGGATTTGTCTGAAACGGCAAGTCTCAAGTTACCCTCGCCGATTGGGAAAGCCATAGGCCTGGGTGCTGACACATGGAAGGGCAGAGAAAAGGGGGGTGGGGGCTGTATGGGATTTTTCACACTGGACCTGCCGGAAACCCAGCAGGCTTCCACTACGCCCCACCAGCTTTGGTGAGCTTTCTATGGCTGCCTCGGTTCACAGCCTACCAAGTGACTTCCAAAAGACCCCAAGAGCCAATATGAGGATGATAATAGAGAGGGGGTCTGGCCTAGGACTTCGGTGGTATCCTTACATTGCAAAGATTTATCCTCGTAAGCAGCGTGCCGTGCCGTGGATGCAGGAGGAAGCAAAGGAGGATCGGGACAGCCACCGCGGGAAGAGAGGGACACCACCCTGTGCCTGGAAAGTTTACTCAAGATCAGATCTGTTCTACAAAACAATAGTGGGCTGCCTGGAGACAATACCTGGGACTTCAGGCATCTGACACCAGTCCCGGCACCGTGGCTTTTTGATATTTTCCTTCTAAGATTCTTTGACTGCGATTCTAACAGGCTAAGATTCCTCCACTTGGTTTGAAGACTTTATGGGGCTTTGGTGTAGGATTATCATCTGTGGTGGTCACTTACTCTCTGATTCTACACTTATTGGTCCTTAGAGCAAGAGACTGGGCAGCAACAGCCAGACCTCTGTAGGGCAGCTGGGTGGGGTGCCCAAACCCTCCCCCACTGTTCCCTGTAATTGTTTGATGCCAAGACTCCAGAGAAATCATCTTTTGGGGTGTTGGTCCCCAGGCGCTAGTCAGAGCTCTGGGAGAAGAAAGATACTTTTGAGTGGTGGTTTGAATGAATGAGAGAGAGTTAATACAGGGCTTCCATGACTAGGATGTGGTTCAGTGGCAGAAGGCTTTCCTAGCTTTCTTGAGGCCCTGGGTTTGATCCCCAAAGCACTGAAAAGAAAAAGAAAAAGGCCTCTCTATCTCCTCCCCCTCTTGTCTATTGTCTGTTATACCACTATCAGAAGATTGGGGGAATCCTAAAACATTCCGCCCCAACTACTGGATTCTCTTAACTGCACACACCCCTCAGAAAGGACTCCCCGAGGGTGGGGGCTTTGTTCAGTACGCGGTTTTGTTCACAATACCTAGAATAGTAAAGAATGCTATGGGGATGGGAGTGAGGGTGGGGAGCGGGAGGAGGAAAGGGAAGGGGAATTGCGCAAGGCAGGTAAAATGAATAAAAAAGAAAAGAACACTATGGGTTAACTCGGAGTTCAGGAGGCTTTCAGCGTTGGAGGGTGGGGTGGGGGAGGATGGGAGAGACAACTGTGAGTCCCTGAGCCCTCAAGAGGGAACGGAAGCACTGGTGGGGTGACCAATTTGAGATGGAGAAAGGGGCAGTTATGACAACATCATAGTTCAGTCAAGGGCACTAGCCCAGAAAAAGGTCATACAACATAGAACTTAACACATGCACACCTCTTTATTTCCGGAGGTGGGTGGGTGGGAGGGGGACCACTTAGGTGCTTGTCTCTGAAATCACTTCAACACTTGGCTTCCAGGATGTGGGCCCAGCTGCAACTCTCAGGGCTTCTCCTCCCCAGGGAGGTTTCAAGGTTGAACCCTGGACTGGAGAAGGGTACTGACCCTGCCTCTCACTCTCTCTCCTAAGGCAAAGGAGAGGAGCCCCGACTAATGGGTGCCTGATTAAAGCCTGGTAACAGTGGGCAATCGATCTTCTGGGGCAGATCAGAGAAATGTGTGGCAGAAGGCATGTGTGACCAGAGTAGTCTTGTGTGAACAACCTGAGAAGCGGACTCCAGTCCCTGGGAGCAGAACTTCGGAGCTGGAGTCCAAGGATGTCCAGGCTCTAAGGAGCAACGCCCCCAACCCAGCCGGACGAGGGGGCAGTAGGACCCAGGGGT
This sequence comes from Ondatra zibethicus, assembly GCA_004026605.1. NCBI lineage: Eukaryota > Metazoa > Chordata > Mammalia > Rodentia > Cricetidae > Ondatra > Ondatra zibethicus. Next base: position 52,457 of record PVIU01001493.1, on the reverse strand, counting down.
TGGGAGAGCGGCCCGCAGGCACAGGGGCGGGAGCCGGGGCGGTTTGGGGGAGGTCTTTGGCATTTTTCTCCTTCTGGGAGCCACGGCGCTCTCCGGAAGCGTTTCCAACTTTCCAGAAGTTTCTTAGGACAGGCAGGAGGGGGTGGGGACAGCCATATATAGATCCCGGCCCCGGGGCAGTGAGTTGAGTAGAGCCCGTCTGAGAGCCAGCGTCCCGTGGGTCCCGGAGCAGCCCGGCCCAGGTGAGGGGCGGGGGCGGCCGGGCGATTTGGCCGAGGGGGAACGGATCGCTCCCTGAGGGGCTGGGGTCCTGGCACTGGAGGGCAGTGAAAGATCGGACGTGGAGCAGTCTCGCTTGGGGCCAGGTTCATCATCGCGGTCCCTGGAGTTGTGGTCTGGGACGCTGACGGACCGGAGGAAGGGCGGAGGAGTCCCAGAGCTCAGGGGAGGGTAAAGGTAGTGGCAGGGACTGAGCAGAGATGACCTTCTGCACAACAGAAAGGTTGGGAGTCGGGGGTCGGGGGGATACCTGATTCTCCCGTCGTCCATGGGGAAGGACCAGCTTTCTTACTCTGGGGTGAAGGCCCAGGGACCCGCAGTTGTCGATCCCAGCATCCCCCCTCCCTCCCCGCCACACATACACACAGAGACTGTAGGGGTCTCTGCACCTAGCACGAGAGATGCCAGAGCCTCGGTTTCTCTCTATCGTGAGTGGGAGTTCCTAGCTGTTAGGGACCCCATGCTTTGGGAGCAGTCACTTTTCAAGTCGCATCCTGGGAGGTGACCGATGCCTGGACTTGACCATTTTCACCCCACCCGAAAGGGGAGTCATCAGGGTCCGCCAGGCCCCCGGGTGATTTGAGTCACTCTGGTCGTTCTGTCCAGCCATCTAGTTCCTGCAGGGTGAGGCCCAAGGTACCCAGCCTCAGACGAAAGGAAGAAAGCCTTCCCGGTTTGGTCTAAAGGCCTAGCTCTCCACTTCCCATGTTTCCTGCTGGGCCCTCTGGGTTCCAGGGCCCGGATGGAGGACCGTGGAAAAACTGGGGGCTTTGACTGCCTGGAAGTCAAGCTGAGGCCACACCCTTCTGCTCAGATAGTTCCTGTACCCATCCCCCATTCCCGTCTGGTCCTTTGTCTCTGTCCCGGGATTCCCTGCAGAGATTTTTTTTGGGGGGGGAGATAGCGGGTTGCCTAGTAACAGTGCCACAGTGGTTGGCGGGTGAGCTTTGCTGAGGGCAGAGCCCCTCACTAGAAATCCTGAAATACTTGAGCTGAGGAGGCCCCAGCTGGGCCCTGCTTTCTCCCTGTGCAGAATCCACTTCAGCAGTATCCACCTCCATACTCCGGGTAGCCTTTGGGGGCTGGGCCCGACGGGCCTCTGCTCCCCACGTTCTCTGCAGGGTCCCATCTCTTTACTCTTCTGTTTTCTTTCAGAATGAAAAAGGCAGGCAGTGATCTCCCTCTGAGGCAGTTTCAAGGTACTTTAGACCCTTCAAGTATCTGAGAAACCCCCCGGTTCGTCCCCTGCCTCCTGGCGTCTGCTCCCCTTCTCCCATCGCAGGCTCCCAGGGCCAGTGGTGGGTGTAGCCTTTGGCTTTCTGGTATCTTGGTTTTGTTTTTGTTTTTTCTTACGGGACTGTAAATTGTCTAACCTTGGCCGGAGGGCTGGCATTTAGCTATGGCAGATGGGCTGTGCTGTGGGAGCTGGCTTGCTTGCAGAGACTTGCCTGCTTTCATTCCTAATGCTGGGTTTAGCATGGTGGCCCCTTCTCCCCAGCCCTGCCTCTTCCCTCAGACTTCCGAAGTGCAGATGTGAAACTATAAAACCCAGGAGAGCCCTGGATTCTTCAGGCAGTTCCTCAGCACCCCTAATTCCCAAGCCAGGCTTCTAGGTTTCTTCTGCTCTGCTGGCCTGTGGAGGGAGATAAGGCAGCTTCTGCCTGCCACGTCAGCACCAGGAACATTGCAGCGTTGGGGCTGCCTGAGGAATCCCAGACTAGTCATTTGGAGCTTTCTGGGGAAGCCCCTCCCAGGTCCTGGTTGGCTGGGCGTGGGGGCTGTCAAAGATGGTGGCTGCCACGTGGCAGGGCTAGGCTTCTCTTCCCGTTCCTTAGGCAGGCTGGTGGTCTCTGCTGGATTAGTGGTTCTTTGAGTAGGTTGGCCACGTGTCTGTTGCTGTGATAGAATCCATATGCTTCATTTTACTCTCACAAGTATCTTTGAGTGTACAATGGGTTACACGGTCACCCTGTCTTTGAGGTCCCATGAGGGAGGAGCATGGTCTGGACATGAGGACCCCACCTCTCTTAAGAGTGAGGCCTGGGGCTGGAGAGATGGCTCAGTGGTTAAGAGCACTGCCTGCTCTTCCGAAGGTTCTGAGTTCAATTCCCAGCAACCACATGGTGGTTCACAACCACCTGTAATGAGTTCTGGTGGGCAGACCATTGTATACTTAATAAATACATAAATAAAAAAGAGTGAAGCCTCACATCATCCCCCAAGCAGCTCTGAGGCTGTGGTCCTCCATCCCCTCTTCCCCTCCAGTTCCTTTGCCTTGTTCCTTCAAAGTCCCTAGAAGGGAAGAAGCTGAGGAGGTGGGGTACTGGACTGGCCAGCAGTCGTATTGTCTCAGAAATCCCATACCCTTTCGGTCCAGCTAGGCTCTCAAGGGTCTTCCAGAGCAGGGGCTCCCCCATCCTCTACCCGGGTTCTTTCTGATCTTTTTTGCCTACTCCCCTGAACTGCTGTATGAGGTAGAGACGTGGGAATAGAGACCTTCGTCTATGAGGCTTGTCTCGGGGACTCATGTTACTGCTGGAGTTTGGGGAGGGGACGTGAAGGCATCTTTGAGGTTCTAGGACAGATGGTGATGTGGCCATGGCTGTCCCATGGGAGGGCAGGATGGAATGTGTGGCTGTGGCTTTCTGAAGGATGGAGGAAAAGGGTCGGCGCTCCACTGAGCAGTGACTCATCCCCTTCCTCAGGATCTTACCCTTGCTGTGATCTTATGAAACCCCTGTCGAGTTCTAAAGACCTGGTCCCAAGAGCATTTGGCGTGGGATTTCCCATCTGGTTCAGGGGCTGTGTGGGCAGATACACAGGCCACGTCCCTGCTAAGAGAAAGGTTTGGGTACCTGGAGACCCTGCTCGGGAAAGAGTCTGAGGCTGGATGGTAACACTTGCATATACACACTCAAGGTCATTCTAGTGGTTGCAAGTGAGGCCTCTGGGTTCCCCCATTTAATGAGTGAACCGGGCAGTGACTTATTAATGTCCCAGGGCAGAATGCAAGGCACAGAGAGAGCCAGGCCCTCAGTGCCATCTCACGTGGCGTCCTCTGCTCAGACATGTGGGCTTCCTGCAGACCCCCCCAACCCAGCTGGCTGCCTTTTCCCAACTGATAAAGGCCCTGAGAGAAAGCCATTCTGGCCAGGTGGCCCTGACGCTTAGAAACAACTATGCCAAATGCTAAGCCTTGGGATGTTATAGGGAAGCAGATATGCTAGGTTTCCAGCTCTGGTGGCTACAGACTGCTTTGGGGCAGCTATAGATTCATAATTAACTTCTAAATAAGTATACGTATTGAATATCCTGTGGAAGATACCAGCGGGTGGCCCGGTAATGTGTCAGGAACTTTGTTCTAGGTAAGGAGGTCAAAGTGTGTGGCCTGAGTCAGGTCTGGGCTACAGAGCTGAGTTCTCTTGCCCCTGTCCCCTTGGTGACTTGGTGGGTATGTTTAGGGAGAAAGGCATAAAGTTCAGGGTGGTTCTTTCTCTGTATCCCTCGCAGGTCCTCTGTGGTGCACCCGGCTCACCTCCCAGCCATGCGCTCTCTCCTTCTGGCCACTCTCTGCCTCTTGGCTGTGGCCCTGGCAGCCGAGGTGAAGAAACCTGTCGAGGCAGCAGCCCCTGGTACTGCCGAGAAACTGAGTTCCAAGGCGACCACCCTGGCAGAGCGCAGCACAGGTCTGGCCTTCAGCCTGTATCAGGCTATGGCCAAAGACCAGGCGGTGGAGAACATCCTCCTGTCCCCCTTGGTGGTGGCCTCATCCCTGGGTCTGGTGTCCCTGGGCGGTAAAGCCACCACCGCGTCACAGGCGAAGGCGGTGCTGAGCGCGGAGAAGCTGCGGGATGAGGAGGTGCACTCGGGGCTGGGTGAGCTGCTACGCTCCCTCAGTAACTCCACCGCGCGCAACGTGACCTGGAAGTTGGGCAGCCGCCTGTATGGGCCCAGCTCCGTGAACTTCGCCGACGACTTTGTGCACAGCAGCAAGCAGCACTACAACTGCGAGCACTCCAAGATCAACTTCCGGGACAAGCGCAGCGCCCTGCAGTCCATCAACGAGTGGGCCTCGCAGACCACCGACGGCAAGCTGCCCGAGGTCACCAAGGATGTAGAACGCACAGACGGGGCCCTGCTCGTTAATGCCATGTTCTTTAAGCGTGAGTCTCAGGATTGGGGTGAAGGAGAGGTCTTCCTGAGCTTGCTTTAATTAATGCTAAATCCTTCACGGCTTCTCATCTGAGTGTGATAACTATAATTGTCGGAGGCAAGGCTTATTGCTAAACCCTTTTTTTACATGCTAGGAATTAGATCCAGTGTGGGAGCCAGGCAGGGATCTCTAGGATAGGACTATACTTCGCCACCTTAGGGTTCTTGTTTGTGTTAGCTGGAACCTATAAGAGTTACTAATCAGTTCTGCTTCGACCAAATGGATTAAAGAACCATCGGTGCAGGGTTAGCCCCATCTCACAGTTAAGGAGACTGAGGCCCAGCTAGGCAGAAGAAGACAGGTACCAAGTGCATCTGAATTGACTGAAGGTTAGATCTGGGGTTTGTGGTTTTGTGTAAGTATCCAGATATGGAGGTCTGGCTGACCTAAGAGCTTGCTGGCAGGTGAAGGTGACCCCTGGTTTACAAATAGGCCATGCTCGGTGAGGGGTCTAATTGTCATTAGTCTGTCTGGACTGGGATGTAGGTCTGGCTGGGACTTGGACCGCTGTCACACGTATGCTTTTGGCCATTTTCTGACCACGCAAAACTTAAAGAGAAGAAAGGTTTTAAAACCAGTTTACTATTTGAATGTATATGTGTCTAGCCTTGAACTTGTGGAGAAGAATTAAAGGTGACTTTTGCTCACTCCTGGCCAAGGTACAGACCCGGCCTCAGTTACCCAGTAGGGAGGAAAGCCTCCCTCAGCAAGTTTCCCAGACATTGACAGGACACGAGCTTCTTGCAGTGTGATCAGAGAGACCTGCATGCTCAGACAGGGAACACGTGTTCCATGGACTGAGGACTTGCCATATTTGAGAGAACAAAGAGCGTGTGGCACAGACAGAGTCTAGGGTGCACAGTTGGGGTGGCTGTGAACTGATTGTGTCTGGGGGACACAATCACTGACATCTTTTTCTATTTCTCTGCCATAGCACACTGGGATGAGAAATTTCATCACAAGATGGTGGACAACCGTGGCTTCATGGTGACTCGCTCCTATACCGTGGGTGTTACCATGATGCACCGGACAGGTAGGCATAGTCAGACTGAGAGTCAAGGTGTGGGGTATCAGAGTGCCCAGAACCTGGTATGCCCCTTACCTCTCTTCCTCTGCTTTTCACACAGGCCTCTACAACTACTATGATGACGAGAAGGAGAAGCTACAGATCTTGGAGATGCCCCTGGCCCACAAGCTCTCCAGCCTTGTCATCCTCATGCCCCACCATGTGGAGCCCCTCGAGCGCTTGGAGAAGCTGCTGACCAAAGAGCAGCTGAAGGCCTGGATGGGGAAGATGCAGAAGAAGGCTGTTGCCATCTCTCTGCCCAAGGGAGTGGTGGAAGTGACCCATGACCTGCAGGTGAGGGCCGGAGGGTAAGGGTTAGGGCGGGCTTCCCCAGTTGCTCAGCAGATCCATCCTGCATCCACGGGGCATCCAGATAGTGTTGGGCTCCGCTAATACTGAGAAGTAGGCTCTGCCCTTGGGAGGATGGTGTGGGTAGTTGTCGGGGTTCGCGGACCAGCCCCACGTCTGGGCACCATTATGTCGGGGTCCGGTGCTATCCCAGACCCTAAATTATTTTCTCTCGACTAGACCTCAACATAAACTATCTCTCCCTCTCTGGAATGTGTCTGGGATAACACCGGACCCTGACAGGTAGTAGCTGAAAACAGTTTGAACAGCTGCTGGGTGTTGTCCCTTGGCAGCTGCAGCCCATAACAGGCTGAACCCTCTTAAGAAAATTCCACACAGACATGCGTATAGGCCAGTTTGGTCTTAGACAATTCCTTTTCGACGGCTTTCATTTCAGATAACTCTAGACTGTGTCAAGTCAACAAAGCTAATGAGGGGAAAGGAGGGTACAGATCCTAGTGGTATACAGGGTACTGAAGGGAACCGTGGTTCGAAACACCTACCACCATGCCTCGGGCGAGGTGACTAGGGGTTGACTGTCTCTTTTTGGAGAAGCCTCCAGGGTAGTGTAGACGGAGGATGCGGGTTTAAGCCTGGCGTATGTGACCTCACTTAGCACCTACTCCCCTAGAAACATCTGGCTGGACTGGGGCTGACAGAGGCCATCGACAAGAACAAGGCAGACTTGTCTCGCATGTCCGGCAAGAAGGACCTGTACCTGGCCAGCGTGTTCCACGCCACTGCCTTCGAGTGGGACACAGAGGGCAACCCCTTTGACCAAGACATCTATGGGCGTGAGGAACTGCGCAGCCCCAAGCTGTTTTATGCCGACCACCCCTTCATCTTCCTGGTGCGGGATAATCAGAGCGGCTCCTTGCTGTTCATTGGGCGCCTGGTCCGGCCCAAGGGAGACAAGATGAGAGATGAGTTGTAGAGTCCGGGAGTGGTCATGGCGTGGCAGGAAGTGGTCAAAGGTTCCTGAGACACATGGGTGCTATTGTGGGGGGAGGGGGGTGCCAACCTTTGAATATCCCATGGGGTGGGGGGACTTGGCAGTGCAGATCAGAATTCCCGTATGTCTGAATCGACATTTCTAGCTAGAATCCACTCCACTAGAATATGGGGCCCAGATACTCTGATGCCAAATTCAAGGGTGTCTCAGTCATCCTTCCCTACCCTCCAAGAAGTTCTAGATCCGATCTGCCTCAGTCAATCAGTGTTCGTATTTATGGCCGAGTCCCTTTCTTATCTGTGAGACAATCAAGTTGGGGACAGGGCAGCCCTCTTTCTCACCACCCCCTCAGCCCCCCCCCCCGTTCTCTTGCTCATCTCTCACTCCCTTTAACCACAGAACTAGGTGCTGCAGTCCCAGGACTGGCCACCCTTAAAATGATCCTTGCCCAGCAATGGGAGTTGGGAGACAGAGTCTAGGAGGGACTCCCTGGCAAACCCTGCTCTAGAGCCGCTACACTGGGCATTGCAGGGGTGAACTCATATTTTTCTCCTTTTTTAGTTTTTCCAAAGATGGGGAGGGTAGGGGAGCACAGGAGCGTGTGTTGCTGTCAAAGTGAAAACCTAATTTGTACAATTTTTTTTTTTGAATAAAACTTTTCCAATAAAATGTTACGGGAGCGTGGGCGTAGATTAAAGAAGGTTCCCATATCTTTTTTTCCCAAGAGACAGTCTGTGCTTTAAACAGACCATACCTAGCTCTGGAACGCTGGCAGATGACTGAACAGTGGCCTATGGTCACTGTGCTGACTGGGGACCATGTTCTCTTCTGAAACCCTGGAGAAGTGAACCCGGGTACCCTGGTCCTACACTTGGAGGGGCCTTGCTTATCTGCCCTCTGGTCTCATTCAAGTTGGTCTCAACCTAGGGGCCAGAGAGGGCAAACGGGCACATGAGCAATTAATAGGCTTACTGCTTGGTCTAAGCTGTACAGGGGAGGCTAGTGAAAATCCTCCTTCCAAAAATACCTCACATAATGGGGTTTGTGACAAAGGAACCCACAGCCCCCTGTCCTCATGTCCGCCTCCCTCAGGGTGGAGATGGTTGTGTAGAGCAGGACTCCAGCCAGAGAGGCAGAGGAGACTGGCATTGAGCTCCACCTCTGCTGGCTATGACCTGTGCAGCCCACTCCTTTCTCTGTGTTCCCTCTATCACCAAGTCCCCCTGGAGGGGTTTGGGCCCTTACCTTGGCCAGACAAGTCAACCAGGTGGAGATGGAGCTGTAGGAGGGACCCTTTCTCAGCCCTGCCCCATCGAGTTTAAACAAAACTGTTTAGAATCCCAGACCTGACCTGTCCTTTGAACTCAATAAATTAGATTTCCACTCTCAAGGGACTTCATCTGGAAATGGAGACTTGGGGTTGGTGACCAGCTGTCTGCTCAGGGCTCATTACATTCCAATGAATCCTTTCTATTGGGTGTCAGCTGCTCTTGAGAGGCCGTCCAACATAGCCAGTCCCATGCCTACGTCAGCTTCTCTGCCACATTTTCTCATTTCTGAAGCACTGGGATACTATGTACCATACATCTAGCACAGTGCTCAGCACACTGCCTAATATAAGAGAGGTGGTCTAGTGGTTCTGTGGTGCCTAGCAACACCACTGAGGAATAGGATTCCCTCTTTCCCAGCAACCATGAGCTGTCTACCCCTCCTTTCCCCCCGAGCGTGACAAAATGCTGATCGCTCCAGTCTCGTGTAGGTAGCTGTACTCAGCTGTGTCTAGTTCCTGGCTACATCAGCCACACCCAGTCCTGAAGATGGCCTATCAGCCTTCAACTCTTAGCTTCTTTCCCTCTCCCGTGGGTGGTTCTGGGCTCACCTTGTTTGCTCAGATATTTGCACTGAGGGGATGCGTGACTGACATGCTTCTGTACTTTATCCCTCGGTTAAGTTCCATGTTCTTTTTTTTAACTTCTGTGTTCTTAACATCATCTTATAGACCCCGAAAGGTCCTTTACTCAGGCACCCAGAAATATATCAGGGAAAGACATTTTTGAAATAGGATGCTGTATTCTGTGCAGGCCAGTGAGACAGGAGGAAGTTGCCTCCATGGAAATAGCTAACGAAAATGATGGAATCTCAGGAGGACACACAGCAACAGTCTGGACCACAGCCCTCAGAGGCCATCGGCACAGTTTGACCCACAGGTATCTTTAGAAAGATGATTCCATAAACAGCTGGTCAAGGAGGTGGCCCATGATGACCAGCCTTTGCTAAGATGCACCCCAAGGTCCTACTGTACCTATATGACGGGGCAGGCCAAGTCCTTCCGATCTACGCAGGCAGAAGTCTGACTTGAGAGTCTCTGAGAAAGATAAAGGTCTTTTTATCTAGAGCCCCTAAAATCAAAGAGGGGCCAGCATCCTTCCAAGCCCTTCAGTTACTCGCAGATACACACTAAAGCTCCTTTTGGACACACAGGGTCCCGAGTCACTTGCCCGCACTCTGAAGGGACAGTCTACACACAGCCTCTGTAGGGATTAGAGGTCAAACCCTACAGTGTCAGGTTCTCAAAGTCCTAGAGTACTACTGTGCACACAGGTGGTTAGGACCCACGTCCAGGCCTGGTGAGGTCAGTGGAGCTCTGGACTCTTCCTGCAATCCTTTTCTTCATTTCAGGGTACACAGCTGGAATTTCCAGGTTTGGTTCCCACAGGAGCCTCCAGGCATGCCTATGTAATAGGTGTTAGAGTGGAAAGGATTATCTGAAAGATGATAATAATAATAGCCCACCCCAAGTCTTCTCACCAGCATAATAAGTCAGAAGGAAAACTGATTTGGGGAAAAATCACAGACACGGCCATCATCAAAGACTTGAAAGATGCAGGGGGTTGTTGGTGTGTGTGTATGATTTGTGTGTGTGCATGTGTGTGTACGTGTGCAGAGGTGGGAGGACAACTTTTGGCTTCCTACATTTAAGCGGGTTCCAGAGATCAGCTCAGGTTACCATTAACCTGGTGAGAGCCAACTCACCAGCCCTTGGGGTGATTTCTGTCACATTGGCTTTACTCCTGTGGTTTTTCTATGTGGATGACATGGTTCTGGGTTCTGCTATGAGCCTGTTCTGACAGTGACTTTAGTCAGGCTGTTCTAGATACGGTGTTTTCATGAGAACGTATGTTGTCACTCAGTGTGAAGCTAGCTGACCATTTCCCTCTCTTTCTCTATAAGGAGTTTCTGATGAAGTTTTCTTCCTCTTGACGGGGATGACAGTACATCTTTCTCATCTTAAATCTCTGGCTTTCTATTCTGATTTATTGATAGGGATCTGGAGTCCCTCTTCATTCACTCAGGACAGCATTCTGCCTACTACATCAGTTATAGCCCGGTCCTAGTAAGTAGCAGGTCTTGTAGATGCATCAAAGCAGGGAAGATTGCTCAGCCACTATAGTCAGTACGGTACTTGCTATTATTGTCACCATGATAAAAACCTAGAGTCACCTGGAAAGAGGGAACCTCTCTTGAGGGTTCATCCCCACCAGATATGGACCTGTGGTCGTGTCTGTAAGAGGTTGTCTTGGGAGGGCCCAGTCCACTGTAGGCAGCACAGCTCTGTGCAGGAGGCCCTGGACTATAGAGCAGCAAGTCAGCTGAACGTAAGCCTGTAAACAAGCCAGTGGGCAGCATTTCTCCATGGTTTCTTTTCAGTTCCTACTTGAGTTCCTACCCAACCTCCTTCAGGGATGGACTTTTACCTGGAATAAAAGAGGCTATAAACCCTTTCCTCCTGGGTTACTTTCAGTCAGTGTTTCTTTCACAGTAACAGATAGGGAACTAGGGTGCTGCATGCACCCGAGACCCGAGGACCTGTGTTTGGATCCCCAGAGCCACGTAAACGCCAGGAGCATTGCCCCTGTCAAGTGCCAGCACTAGGGAGGCCGAGACAGGAAGGGCCCACTGGCTAGATCCGAGAGACAGGATCCAGGGACTTCAGTGAGAATCTGTCTCCAAGAATAAGGTGAATGGGGGCTGGGCAGATGGATCCACCGTTAGAAGCATGTGCTACTTTTGCAGAGAACCAGTGTTTAGTTCCCCACATCCATGTCAGGCAGCGCACAACTGCCTGTAACTCCAACTCAGAGGCTCCGACTCCTGGCTTCTGTAGGCACCCACATGCATGTATGTACATACGTACCCACGTGCACATACACACACAGACTCATGCCATACACATAAATAAAAATAAATGTCCAAGGACCAAAACGGACATATGTCCGAAAGTGTGTACTGAGGTGTCTGACGGGTACACGGAAGTTTGTTGTATTAGTCTCTCAATCTTCATGTATGTTCATAAAATTTCCTATCTCTAAAATAAGGTTTTCTACAGTGTCCACTGGCCAACAATAACAATCCTTGGTAACCTTGGAAACCCCCAGCTCTCTAGAGTGGAGGGAACAGAAACCTGAGTTCACTGAGCAGGAGACAAGCGAGGAGAGAGACCGGGTGTTTTCATTCCTGATCTGTGAAGTCCCATTTAGCAAACATACACACAGGAATGCCTGGGAAAAGACAAGAGTGTGTGATGGGCACCTGCTTGCTTCCCCTCCGCTCCCCTTCACCCCTGTGGAGCTAGTGATGAAACACGGAACTCCGAGTCTGCTAGGAAGAAGCACTCAGCCCCCTGAGCCTCTTTCAACTTCTCATTATGAATCAGGGTCACAGCATTGCCCAGGTTGCCCTTGAACTCACTTCTGTTGCCAAGGCTTGCACATTGGATCCTCTGACTCACATTGCAAGGCTGCAGAACAGCTAGTTGCTGCAAGAAAGAGCGGGACTATCAATGAAGTCTGCATCTAAGGGACAAGAGACTGAGGTTCACTTTCTGCCTTCTGATGCCGTGGAGGACTGGTGTGTGTGTGTGTGTGTGTGTGTGTGTGTGTGCATGCGTGTGTGCGTGCACATGCGTGCTTATGCACACCTGTACAAGTGTGTATGTATGCATGCGTAATCTGCTGTTCAGAGACTGAGGCTTATCCGCATCCCTGCACTGCACTGGAGGCTTTCTGATCTCTAATCATTAAGACTCTTACAAAGCCAGGCAGAGGTGGCGCATGCCTTTAATTCCAGCGCTTGGGAGGCAGAGGCAGGCGGATGTCAGTGAACTAGGCCAGCCTGGTCTACAGAGTGAGTTCCAGGACAGCTAGGACTGTTACACAGAGAAACTCTGTCTTGGAAAATAAAAGTAAAATTAAAAAAAAAAAGATTCTTACAAAGTAGGATACTGAGGTGGACTGCCCTGGGCTTCCAGACCTGCCAGCCCATGCCTGCACTGTCTCTTAGCTCTCTTGTGACACACCCTGTCTCCTTGTGGAGTTGCTCTCTTTACCGCACTTCTTTTCTGGTCTCTTAAATCTCCCCAGCATTACCGGGGCTACTTCTCTTTCCATTCTGACATCCTGAGGGAGCTCTTTCTCCTCTCAAGTTCACCCTGCAGGAACCACCCTCTCCACACCCAGACCTGTCCCCAGTCAACCTGTCTGATAGCCGTTGCCCCTGGCTGTCTGGAGGCCCTCTGGGGATGCTGCCAGAGAGGGCACTGCCCCTACTTGGCTGTGTATAAGGAAGACCTGAATGGAAGAGGGCCATGTCCACACTTTTTCCTGTCTTCAGAGTCCTCTCTAACCGTGAACTCTCATATGGCCACAAGCTCTGGGAGAGGAAACCCTAGGGCAAGCTCCGGCCAGCTTCCTGAGCGAGGCTTGCTAGGGAGACCCGGTCATTAGCATGGTCTATGATGGTCTCTCTGCGAGAAACCAGCTGAGCTGCTTTGAGAGGCGATGCATGTATGACTTTGCTAAGGGTAGGTGTGGGTTTGGGGGCCAACTTCAGTGGGGCAACAGTAGAGCCTCCCGTTCCCCCTCCCCAATACCCTCCCACGGGGGCTGTGAACTTTCTTTCTTCTTTGCTTTTGTACTTTTTTATTGTGTGTGCAAATGAGGATGTGTTTATGCCAGGGCCACCAAGTGTGTTGGGGACACCTCAGGCATTGGCCCCCTCACCTTTCACCTCATCTGAGAAAGGATATTTTTGTTGTTGTTTATTGCTGCATGTGCCCAATTAGCCCAGCCCGAAAGCTTCCAGCAAGTCTCCTGCTTCTGTCCCCCATCTCCCAGCAAGGCTGGGCTGGGATTACAGATATGTGCATTACTATATCTGGCTTTGGCTTTACGTTGGTGCTGGGGATCTGAACTGGGATCATTAGGTTTATCTATTGACCTATGTTCTCAGTCATGCTTAAACATGTTAAGATATTTGATGTATTTAATGATTTTAAGTATGTTTATTAAATATACGACATTTTATGGAAGAAAGAATAAAAACAAAACCACCCACCCCCACCCCCATCCATGAAGTCCGTGAGGCCCGTGTCAGTGGAGACATGGCAGGCCTTATGTCTGACCAAGGCTGAGCTTCAGAACTTGTGTTTTCCTCCCCCCGTTTCTTCCTCACAGTCTGGCTGCGGTTCTCTGTCCTGTAGCAATACCACCCCAGCCACGCGACTGAGCACAAAACATCCTTCGTGGTTGCAGCTTTCCGCCAAGGTCCACAGGCCCTTGGTCAAATCCTTGTGCAGACTAGGTTTCTTTCATCCAAGGACAGTCAGAGGGGCTAACCTGGCCAGTCACTCACACCTATATGGCCCTTTCCTGGGCCTCCTGGGCCAGCCAACACCCTTTCAGAATGCTGTGGCCATTTTCTCCAGGGGTCTTCCTGGCTGTACCCATGTACAGCCACATTGTACTCTTGAAGCTAGGAGTTGGCTTGAGCCTCAGCCCGCCTTACATCTCATTATTACAAGACCAGAGTTGTTTTGCTAGGCATGGCAAAAGACACAGGAATCCCAGCACTTGGGAGGCTGAGGCAGAAGCGTTCCCCAAAGCTATGGGGACCCTGTCTCAAAACAGACAAACAAACAAAAAATAAGCCCCTAAGCCTGTACAGCGACAACTAAAATCGACTGAGATTCCTTACAGCAGAGACCCCGCTTCTCCACAGAGCACACGCTTTGGGGAGAGACTGCTGCATGTGTGAATGGGCGGGGAACTTAGATTATTTAAATTTACTTAAAAGTAAAAACTGGGCGGTGGTGATGCACACCTTTAATCTCAGCACTTGGGAGGCAGAGGCAGGTGGATCTCTGCATGTGAGGTCAGCCTGGGCTACAGAGTGAGTTCTAGGGCAACCAGGGTTACGTAGAGAAACCCTGATTCAAAAAGAAACACTAAACAAAAAAATACAAAACAAAACAAACAAACAAAACCCCCAAAACCTATTTTATGGACACAGTAGCTCACACATGTCTGTAATTCAAGTACTTGGAAGGCAGGGGCAGAAGGATCCTGAGTTCAAGGCCAGCCCAGTTTATACAACAAGACCCCACTATGTAACCTAGGCTGAACTTTAGCCACCAGGTTCAAATTATCCTCCTACTTCAACCTCTTGAGTAGCTGAGACCACGGGCCTGTACCACTGTCCCCAGCTAATGCAACGTTTATAAACCTCGTATTTAGTTGTCATGGATACAGAATGAGCAACAGCAGTTGTTGGCTTTGAGCCTCATTAGAGAGTCCTGAGACTCATGATCAAGAAGCTTGGAGCCTGGATCAGTGAGCTTTACCACTGACCCCATGACCAACAAGAGTCACCCCCAACTTCCCCAGCTCAGTTGAACGCCTGCTTCTATTTCATCTGTGGGCTTCAGCTCTGACCCATCCAGAGCTCAGCCTGCTGGGATTTGCCTCTGGTGAGTTTTCAAGGCAATGCCTTGCCACTTATGTGGTGGGCCCTGCCTTCTGTCAGCTGGCATTGTTTACCAGTGTGTGGCTATTTCCTGGGGATAGAAACATCTCCTGGAGGGAGGCTGTAATGCTCAGAAAGTGAATGGAATTTAAAAGACAGAAAACTCCTGAAACATACGAGATTCACAAGGCCCTACCTCAAAGCTATATAAGTAAGGATCTCGGGAGCTGGAAGATTATCCAGCAAGTCTTGCAAAGATCTCCAGGGATATAGTCTTAATGAGTCTTGAGTTGATCAGTGACGCAACTACCTTTGAGCCAGACATGCTTCTCCTGCAGGTAACCCCTTACCCACAATTCTGTTAGTGAGCCCAGTAAACTCACTGGTCACAAACTAGATGTGTGGGACCCATTAGGGGCAAATGGATATCTGCCCATGTCCATCTGTCCAGCCCCCACGTACCCCTGGGCCATGCTGACAGATCCTAAGCGCTGTGTGTTTCTCACCTCACAGACTGACTCACCCGCTCTCCGGTGCACATGGCATGCACACACACAAGCACACATGCTACACGCTCCAGCACTGCAGAACCAGAGAAAGACACTGCTGAGCCAGAGGGACCGGTTTTATTAGATTCCAGCAAGACTATACAGCACGGTTTCATGCAGAATAAATATATGTCTTTGCCTCCCCAGGAGGGGAGCATTTCCACAGCCAGCTCTTTCACGGCACTTCAGGGGAATCAAGGGGATCCCTCAAAATATTCTGCATGGGGAACGGTTGGGATCATGACTGGGGGTGAAGGTGAGACCGTGGACAGCTGAGGGCCTCTGGGACCTTGAATCTTCAGAGGGTCAGGGGCCGCAGGACCTTGGTCCTTTGTTGGGGCTGGCACCAGGGGATCCTGACCCTTCAGAGGTACTGGGAAAAGAGGGTCTTGATTCTTTACAGGCCCGAGGACCACAGGGCTTTGATTCTTTGGAGGTTCTGGGACCACGGGACCTTGATCCTTGACTAGTGCTGGGATAATGGGGTCTTTGCTCTTCACTGGCTCAGGGGCCACTGGACCTTGGTTCTTCACAGGTGCTACGAACACAGAATCATAGCCCTTCATCTGCCTGGGGACCATGGTATCTGTGCCTATACCTTTGACTGGCTCTGGGTCTGCTAAGCTTTGACTCTTCACGGACTCAGAGACCACAGGGGCTTCATTCTTCAAAGGTGCCGTGACTGTGGCATTCTGGTCCTTCCTACGCTCGGGGACCACAAGAGTTCCCTCTTTCCCAGGTTCTGGGACCACAGGACCAGTGTCCTTCAGAAGTGCTGGTGCTGGGGAACTTTGACCCTTAGCGCTGGCTTGGACCACGGGACTCTGATTCGTCAGAGGCTCCGGCAGCAAAGGGCTTTGGGCTTCGGCTGGTGCTGAGATGAGAGAATCTTTGTTCTTTAAAGGCTCGGATGCCACGTGCTCTTGATCCTCGACTGGTGCTGAGGCCACTGGACCTAGGTCCTTCACGGGCCCTGGGAGTACAGCACCTTGATCCTTTGAAGGGCCCAGGGGTATAGGGCCTTGATCCTTTAAGGACCCTGGGACCACGGGAACTTGATCCTTTGACAGTTCTGGCACCATGGGGCCTTGGTCCCTCAGTGGCTCTTGGACCACAGGACCTTGGCCTTTCAAAAGCCCTGGGACCACAGGACCTTGATCTTTGTGTGATTCTTTGGCTACAGGACCTCGATTCTGTGCATCACTGGCGGGTTGGACCCGGCTCCTGCAAAGGAGAGAGAGGCGGTCACTGAGGGTCAAGTATCGGCCAGGGAGAGGGCAGAACACAGATTGCCTGATGAGACTCGGCCTCGGAGGGCCTGGGCAGGGTAGCTCTTAGCGGAGGAGGAAGTTGGACTACTGCATCCAGAGGGGGTGCAGGGTAGGAGCAGGGCAGCCCAGGGAGTCAGTTGTTCAGTGTGTTTGCCAATTGATTATAACCTGCAAGCGGCAAAGGGCATGGTGCCTGGGAGACAGCAGCAGTAATGCCCCTAGATTTGAGCTGTCCAGTGGGCACCAGGAGGCCCCCCAATCCATACTCCATTCAGCCCTACTTCTTCCTATACTTCCGGGTCCATCCTTGGAGCCTTGTCTTAACTATCTACTCAACGCTTGTGGAGACCCAACGGCTCTGTCATTTTCCTAGTCTTTCCCAAGGTTCCTTTCCTCCCCTGACCCAACTAAGGGGTGGTTACTGGCAAGGACAAGGGTCTATGGCATATCAGGAAAGGGTGGTTAAGAATATCCTTCTTACCCCCTCCCCCATACATACAAGAGAAAGAGTATTTAATCATTCACATTTAGAACAGTCCACACGTGATAATAATAAAAATGAATCATTTAAAATATAGCTGCTCAGTTCTCTGCATGCAGTGTACCCCATATTGCCTGCTCTCCCACACCAGCCTTCAGTAGAGAACCAGGGGCTCCCCATTAAGGCCCCTGGCACCCTTTCTCTATCCACACTTCCACTCCCTCCCCAGATTCTTGCACTCATTGGTTCCAAGGCTCCTGGGTTTATTCCCCAAATCCAAGGGTCCAAACCCCTCCCTAGAGCCTTCATGGGATACTTGCCCTATGTAACTGACTGCCGTATCCCACCCCACCCCTCAGTCCACGCTCATTGCAGAGTACATGCATGAACTCTGCCACCTGAGGGCAAACATCGCCAACTCAGACCTGGCCCTTCTGGAGCCTTCTGATCTACAGCACACACACCTTCCTCATAGGCCAGGCTGAAAGACGCCGCTCAAGACTGGCATTGCTCAGCCAGTATCACAAACCCTTGCACACCCAGGCACATTCCACCTGCCAAATCACTTCTTTCTACGGCTCATGCCGGCAAGACAGAAGCCCCTTGAAACACACGAGTGTGAGACACACAGCAAGGGTTTCATCACCCTGCTCGTTCAGCTCAGAAGCTGAGGTCTGGAGACAGCAAGTGAGGAGTAGGTGAGGTACCAGCAGGAACTAGATCCTAGATCTTTCTGCTTCTGGGGCCTGTGTGCCTTCTCTCCGAGGGCCTGTCTCACAGCAGTCTTTAGTACATGACACTTCTCGGTTATTATTCATTTATGCTTCATCACAACAAAATCTGTAAGGTTAGACCCAAGTTAGCATTTTAATAGACCCTGACAGGTATAGGTTATACACACACACACACACACACACACACACACACACGATATTTATGCATATGCATATATATTGACTGTGTGTGCATGTGGGGTATCACATGTGTGTCATACCCAAAGAGGCCAGAAGAGGGCATCAGATTTCCTAGAACTGGAATTGCGGATGGTTGTTAAGCCACCTCACAGATGTTGGGAATCTAACCTGGCTCCTCCCGAAGAGCAACAGATGTTTTAACTGCCGAGTCAGCTCTGCAGGCCCCTAGTCAGGCTTCTTTTATTTTGTTTTCTCTTTTTAGTGCTAGTGGGGCTGGAACTCAGGGCTTTTGGTCCTATAAAGTAAGTGCTTGGTGTACCGCTGAGCCACATCTCTGAGGATGACTTTGAACTTCTGCCTCCTGCCTCTACCACTAGAATGCTAGGATCACAGGGGCGCTGCATTTGTTTGTTTGTTTTCATGCAGTTCAAGAATCGAACTAGGCAAGTACTCTACCCCCTGATATTTTGCTAGCCCTTCCCTACCTCAGGATATTTTCTTGGCTCATTACAGTTTAACCCTATGGGTCTCCGGCTTCTCATCTATTCGTTGTTTGTATTGACATTAATGCAGGAATATGCAATGATTGGCAGGCAGGGACACAGAGCGTGTTGAACCATGGTTGGCATTAGGCAGTTGTATGAGTATCTATTTTTTTAAGACAGTTTTTTTTATGGTTTATTTAACTTTTATTTTATGTGCATTGGTACGAAGTGTCAGATCCCCTGGTACTGGATCTTTAGACAGTTGTCAGCTGCCATGTGGGTGCTGGGAATTGAACCCGGGTCCTCTGGAAGAGCAATCGGTGCTCTTAACCATTGAGCCATCCCTCCAGCCGAGTATGAGTATCTATTTAATTAGAAGCAAAACACCACACATCCCGCTTATTTTTATTCCACAGTGTCCACTTATCTAGTAGCTTGCTGCTGTATTTAGGGTCTCAGGTTGCCCGGGGATGGCTGTCTCAGCAGATTGCACAGTTATGATGTAAGTAGCCTGTCTCTCCTATCCCCGCCGCTATCATTGAACAATACAGATGCAAGAGAAGGCCAGTTCAGCCTTCTGGATCAGTGCCACACGAAGCCTAGAGCCTAGGCTGTCACCTTAGAAGCTAAGAGTCTGAGCAGAGAGCAAGGCAGGGCTGTGAGGGGGTGCGGAATCCAAACGGGCACTAACAACCCTCCAGCGTCAAAGAACTTAGAAGGGACCCAAGCAGGAACCCTGTTAGATTTGTCTCTTCCGATCTTTGGGTGACCTGGGTGCCATTTTAAGGAAGCTCAGGAAGAGCGGTGGGGCCAAATTTCATCTCAGGACCTCCGCGGCAGCCTCTATCCCATCGACGGGGCATTGGCGCCCCCTGCTGACGCAAAGTTTATAAACAAGGGCAGCCCTCGAGCCTGGGTGCTTGCAGCCTTGGCTCTAAAGCCTGAACGTTCTCCACCAGGTTTCATCAATACGGATCTAACCCCATATTGATCTGCCAGTAAACTTTTACCTTAGTAGTTAAATCTTTTTAATCATGAGTTTTAGGATTAAGATTAGAAATGGTGGCCAGCAAGATAGCCTGTTTCCAAGCGTGACGCTCCCTTCATTCTCCCGAACCCACATATAGGAAAGAACCAACTTCCACAAGTCCATTCTCTGACTTACACATGTGTGCTGTGGCATGCATGCATGCATTTGCCCATATACATACATGTGCACACACATAAATAAATGTAATTATAACTTTTTTTAACGATAAAAAAGGGCTGGAAATGTGGCTCAGTGGTTAAGAGCATTTGCTGCTCTTCTAGAGGATCTAGTTCAGTTCCTAACACCCATTGGTGAATCACAACTGATTGTAACTCCAGTTGCAGGGGATATGAAACCTCTTCTGATTTCAGTAGACTCCTGCATGCATGCACAGAATACACTCAGTCACACACACACCGACACTGCATATTTTTAAAAGATTAGAAATGAGCTAAATAAACTCAAAATATGCCTCTCTTCTTTCTTTTTTTGTTATTAGCTTTAGGAAAAGTCTGTAGATTTAGTTCAGAAGTTCAAGTTAGTTTGGTGAATTAGACTATCTAAATTAGCTTATTACTCCAATATAAAGCATGTAATGAAATAACTAAGTTACACTTATAAATTATTTAACTCTTTTCTTACATAATTTTTGCAAATTCAGTCAAGACACAAACAAATAATTTTAAAAAGTTATGGGGAATTGGGACTGTCACTCAGATGACAGTCTGTTTGCATGGCATGCACAAAGCCTGGGTTCCATCTGAGAAGAAGGAAGCCAGGCCTGTAACCCATCACTTGGGAGGAGAAGGAGGGGGTGGCAGGAGGATCATGAGTTCAAGGTTATCCTTGACTACATTAAAAGCTGGAGGCAAACCTGGACTGTATGAAACCTTATCTCAAAACACAAAACCAAAACCACCTTCTGGCTTATGACGCTTGTCAGGAAAACCCAAGCATGTGTCTCTGACAGTTTATCAGAAGTAAAATCTGGGAAGGAAAGTGGCTGTGGGGAACGAGTCGTCCGATCAGCCTGTGGGATGGTGAGCAGCACTGGGTCTTTTGGATATACAGCCCAACAGCGGGATGCTGTTTTCCTCCTGTTGGCAAAAGGCAAAAACAAACTTCTGGGCTGTACCCTCAGCACTTCTGGTGAGTTCCACACAAGAACAACCCGACAATGCCAGGTGTTGTGGCACACACCTTTAATCCCAGCACTCAGGAGGCAGAGCCAAGCGGATCTCTGTGAGTCTGAGGCCAATTTGGTTGAGTTCTGGGACAATCAGAGCTACATAGTGAGACCCTATCTCAAATAAATAAGTAAAAATAAAAACAAGCCAGGCTGTGGTGGCACAGGCCTTTAATCCCAGCACTTGGGAGGCAGAGGCAGGCGGATCTCTGTGAGTTCAAGGCCAGCCTGGTCTACAGTACGAGTACCAGGTCAGGCTCCAGAGCTACACATAGAAACCCTATCTCAAAATAAATAAATACAAGCAGATGTATGCATTTGAACATTTGAATGGCTGCCACTCCCGGTGTCTGGTGTCCTTCAAGATGAATCAGAGATAAGTGTGTACCTGTGTGTCTGCTGGCTTCTGTGGGAAGAGAAGTTTCTGGCTCAGGCCTGGCCCCGCCAGTGGCACATTGTTTCTGAGCCATTTGTCTGTTAAATGAGGCATGTCATTTAAAGTTAAAGAACCTGAGACAGTTTACAAAGTTGATAATCAGAGATGGAACATTTATAGCCTACCAAGCTACCGGATTCTTGTGCTTAACTTAAATTATTTATGATATGGTTTGAATTATTTAGGAGAATTGAATCATAAATCTTCCTTACAAAGAGGTTGTTACTTCTTGCTGGGTGTTTGGTTTTCTTACTTTTATAGGTTAGGCATTGCTTTTGAAAAGCAGGTTGATTTTGACAGGGTTTCCCGTGAGCAGAACCGCCCTCATGGGTATCGTGATTCCTCACTGTGTCTAGGCAGATGCAGCTCCGCTGTCTCTGCCAGCCTGTCTCTGTGGCCCGTGCCCACCACCTCTGGGGCAGCTGGGGTCACGCTAACAGTGCAGTTCGCAAGGGACAAAGGGCGCCTCCAGTGGAAGCTGAGACACGAGGGGCTGCAGTCCCTCTGGGCCACAGTGCGGCCCCTCCCCTTGGGTGCAGATAGTCTACGCCCTGGGCCAGCTCCGGATTTCCCATGATATGTCCGTCTACCTCCCAGCCTGGGGGACCCTGCAGCGCAAACCCGCGGAAGTGAGCGAGGCAGGCTGGTCTGTGCTGCTTATTGCCTGAGAGGTCTTAGACAATTACTGAACCGCATGGGTCTCGGTTTGCTCATGTGTAAAATGGGTTACCGGTTATCAGGGACTGCTGCGGCAGAAAAACAAAGGACAGCGATTGGAGAGCTGAGCTGTGTTTGTGTGGTGCTTGGGACAGGTGCTAAACGACAGAGACACGGGTGCAGTTGTAATAATGGTTTATGTCCTTCAACTCC
The DNA here is from genome assembly GCA_004026605.1 of Ondatra zibethicus. NCBI lineage: Eukaryota > Metazoa > Chordata > Mammalia > Rodentia > Cricetidae > Ondatra > Ondatra zibethicus. The sequence continues at coordinate 30,578 of PVIU01001493.1, read as the reverse complement.
CACGGCTCCCTGGGGAAAGGGGGCCTTCCTGTGACCTTTGTCCTTGTCTTCTCTGGTTAGCACCTCCTGGATGCTGCCTAGGCCTGTGGTTTCTGCTTCCTGGGTCAACTGCCATATACTGTCCTCTGCCTGTCCCTGTAGACTTGGCTGTGTGGGCTAAACTTTCTCACAAGTTTGCATCTGTCACACGCTTGTCCTCACCCATTAGACCCTCAGTGCTGGAGGGTGGGCGCAGGCCTGAAGAAGATCCAGTGCCCATTATGGCCCCTGGAATGAGGAGGGCGTCGTGGGGAAGGTTTATAGATGCTGGTCGCAATGCCTGGCTCGCTCTGTGCTCACGGCCCCAGCCGACTCCTCCTTCTTTCCATCAGGTCCCCTCCATCCCAGCTCCTCTCGTCGACAGCCCTCCCACCTGCCACAAGAGCACTGTCCCAAGCCCTGACATAGCGCCCCCTTCTGTCTTTGTCACCCAGTGCACACTCCACACTGAGAGGGGAATCCCCAGCAGGAAAGCAGGTCCCATCCTGCCCCTTTCCTGCTTTCCCCTCTCCAGGGACTTCTCCCTGCACTGAGAATAGAGAGCAAGATCACCGGGAAGCAGGAGAGCTGTCCGCTCCCCTCTCCTGCCCATTTTCCAGCTTTTACACTAGCTAAATCTTCCCTCCCCCACAATATTCCCTTCCCTCTTCACCTGAATGACGCTCACCCTGCACCCATCTCTCAGCTCCCTGCAGCTGCCCTAGAGAACCTGCCCTGACCCCAGTCATGGCCACAGGGAGCCCACCAGCTCTCTCCATCCCTTTTCTTAGTCATTTACTTGTATGCTCTCTTGGGTGAATGCTTCCTATGCCATCTGGATGTGTCCAGAGGGCGGGGACCAGTCTTTTTGCTCACAATTATATCTTCCGCATTTTACATACCATATCGCCCACAGACAGGGCCAAACTATAGGGCTGAGTGTTTGTCCAGTGAATGGATGAACAAGAATCTTTTCTGCATTGGGCTCTCTTATTTCAAATGAACGTTTCAAGGCTGTGTGAGACATGGAGTCTCAGACACGCCACTCTCTGCCTCTCATTTCCATGGAGATAGTCGGTGCCTTTAGAGTACAGGGACACTGGATCCATTCTCCCAGAATCTGGGAGTGAAAGTGGGTGTGCCTGTAGTCCCAGCACTTGGGAGGCCGAGGCAGGAGGGTTGCTGTGAGTTCAAAGCCATCCAAGGATACATATTAGGGCAGCTTGGGTCACAGTGAAATCCTGTCTCAAAAAACAAACCAAAAACCTCATCAGAACAAACAAGTAACAATCTCTCTCTCTCTCTCTCTCTCTCTCTCTCTCTCTCTCTCATACACACACACCACAAAAAAACAGAATCTAGAAATCAGGCTACTGAGTCCTGCCCTGAACTGCACTAGCTGCCACTTGTTCCTGCCCTCCCTCCCACTCCCACTCCAAAAGTCTAATCCTCTTTCTTCCTAGATTTCCTCCTGTATCAGTGATGGGCAATGTGCCTGGTTGCATAGAGTCTTGTCCAGAAAAAACCTGGAGAGAGAAAAAGACCTTCGCTCACTGAGCAATAGCTGTGTCAACCCTACATTGCTTCATGTAATGTAAAAACCGAACTCTGGAGGTAAGCATGTACGGGTTGGCTCAAGACCAGAAGAGCTGGGCTCAAATGCTGACCCAGCCCCTTCCTAGCCATGGGCTGACGCCATGGGCTGAGGTCACTGGTCGAAGCCACGGGCTCTTAATTCTCTAAGCCTTGCTCTCCTAATCCATAAAAGGCTGGTAGGCTGCTCACAGAGATGCCCAGAACATAGGTTGTGTTTGGTAAATGGCAACCCAAAGAGAGACTTCCTTATCTGCTGAGGATGGACGAGCAGTCCCTCCTGTAGCCTTGCAGGCAATGGACAGCAAACTGGGCTCAAAAATATTGTCCTCTAGCACCTTGGTGAGGGGTAGAATTGGACAAAGGACTTGAAGAGCAAGGGCCAGGCCGACCCGGCCACAGCCCTGCAGTTGGTGGGCAGCAGACAGACTGACATCACGGCTTTGTCTTTCCATGGCCTGCAATGAGGGTCCCCACAGACATGCTCGCGTTTCCTGGGTACGATAGTTACAAACTCAGAGATGGGAAATGCAGCCCCCGAGGGGCCTTGCCAGGGAGACTGTCTTTGGAAGGTTCATTATTCTCAGGAAGGCTCCATGGAGATGGAGAGGGCTCTCCTACTCTCTCTCTGCCAGGACATGGTGGGAGCCTCTACTTTGGTAATCACTGTGTTGTTTGGCAACTGTCTGCCTCTCCCGCTAGACTGTGGGCTCTGTTTTGCTCATCTTCGTTTCAGGGTATCTAGCAGAGTGTCTGGCAGACAGTTGCCTTAGCTGGGGTGTGGCCTTTTCTCTTTGTCCTCTGATCAGCCCCAGACGTACGCTCAGAACACGACATCACCACCAGTGAGCAGGAACCATACCAGCCCTGCCTGGCCCTAACCCTGATTGGCCTGCGTCTTTTCAAACAGACTCAACGTTCTCTGTAGGATCAAAGACATGACTTTGCTGGGAAGCCTTCCCTCTCCGCTCCATGAGAACACAGCCACACATAGCCAGACTAAAGGTACCCGGGGCCATCAGACCTCCTGACTCTCTGCTGGCATCTTCCTGGCCCTCGCTGCCCTTAGTGCTCAGTCATGGATCCGTAGTCCTTGGTGACACAATCCATGCCTTGGTATCTCAGTGGTTAGACCTGGACAGTCACCTGGGTTTGACACTCAGGACCATCATACTGCCTGCCCCAGAAGGGACAGCAGTCATGTCCTCGCCCCAGCCTCAGGGTAGCATACACCCCACAGCCAAGAACTCAGCTGCCCTCACCCTCCAGACTACTGTCCTGCATGGGTCTCGGTCACCTCCCACCACTCAGGGCCAAAGCTCAGAACGGAAAGCTAGGTTACAGACATGGCCTCCAAACAGAACACAACTCCCTAGCTCTGATGTCACCCCCGCCATTCGGCCTTCCTGCTCTCCTTGCCTGCCCGGCTAGGAGATCCTCTTCAGGGATGAAGATTCAGTTCTTTGACTACCTCCCCAGTGGAACTATCTCCAAGTCCCACTCCATGCCCTCGGTCCTCCGCAGCCGCCCTTCCCATCGGGCGATAACGAGGCTATAGCTGTCTCCAGAGTAGGCCCTCTATGGGTGTTGATGATGCTTGCTGCTCCCCTCCCTTCCTGCTCTCCCTCCTTCCTTCCCTCCCTCTAACATTCCACACATGCCTACGGAGTGTGTGGCCACTGAATATAGTTGGGAGCCAGGGAGCTGCAGCGTGGGTTGGCACTCAAGAGAACTGGCATCTTAAATGAGGAGCTAAAACTAACTTGCACGAGATCAAATCCTAACGACCACGTGTACAAGACGTACATTTTCCTAGCTATGCTTGCCTCAGGATCTCTGGTCCTCTTCACCCTGGTATCTCAGTTAGAGATATCTTCCATACGATACAGCCTTTGGTTTTCAAATGCACAGGCCCCGCAGCTTGGGATTGTTCTCGCTTGCATTTTCCAGAAGAAGAAAGGAGGCTCGGAAGGGAAGTGCGAGCTGCCTAGTGTTGCACAGACAGGACAAGCAACGCCAGGACTCCATGGAGGAGCTCGCTCCTCTCTTTACACATAGAGACCCAAATACATGCATAGCCTCAGAACCAAGTTTGGCATGTGCTGCTGTCTGGCGCTGAAGACCTGTGCAGGTCCCAGCTCTGAGCTCCCAGCTTCATCTCCTGAGAAAGACATCTTCTAGAACAGATCCCAGCAAGTGCCAACTCGGTGGCCCATCTTCCCAGCCCTTCCTGAATCCACCACGCCAGATCGTGCCATCCCCAAGTTTACCTCCAGTTGGCAATGCACCCTTACAGAGAAAATAGCTCCAGGAAGCAGCAGCTTCCTGGCCCAAGGGCCCTGTTGGCACCATAGCCCTACCTGAGCACAGTAGCCGTGGGGACACCAGTGGAGCAGAGTTCACCCATGAAGGCTCAACACATGGCAGAGCAGCTGGAATCACAGGGAGGGAGGGAGATGCTGCATCCACAAGGCTTACCCCCAGGTGAGAGCCCCCACCCTCCCCATTTGGCTGAGAATCTGAGGCCTCCGTGTGGAAGGTCACTGTAGTCCCTGAGAAGGGGACAGGGAGGGGCAAGGTTGCTTACAGGAGAATGCAGGTGTTTTGCCATAGCAGGAATCCGGGCTGCAACCAAAGGTCAGACCCAGAATGAGCTGCAGCGTCAACCACTGACTTCAAACCCAGGCTCACACTCAGTTGTGGGATTTTTATCATTTAATTAACTGAGTTTTCATCTCTTTATCTGAAAAGAACCTTATTATGGGCACAAGTGGTGTAAGGGCCAAATCAGTGTTCATTTCTGTTCCTTTCCTGCGGGCTGGACCAGCTCTGCAACTTGCAAAAGCCAGAGTCTCGGGGCAGATTCCTGGTTCCCAGGGTCCTCTAGAAGTGTGGGCCTCCTTCTCTCCATGTGGGCGTGAGTTTCTAAAGTCAGGTTAGGCTAAGTGGCTAAATGGCCCTATAAATGTATTTATTCATTTATTTAAAAACCATTAAACATCTTCTCTAGATTTGACTTTCTAAGAATGGAATAAATTCCCAGTTGTATATATAAGAAGTATTATAAAAAGCATATTTGGTTGAGTTAACTCTAAGAAGGCAAAGTCAAGGGCAGGACTGATCCTCTGAGTAGGCTGCCAAGAACCTGATAATCCTGTTAATGACACTTTTAAAAAATATAACGCATGGGACCGAGGGAGGCTGCCAGACAAAAATGGCTCAGCTCTTATCTAACTCCATGCTCTTGGGAACTTACAAATCAATATTTTAGTACTCCCCGCCCCAATGTAAAGCAAAGGATAGGATCTTCAGCAATTCATCAAAGTTGGTTCTGGGTGTTTAGAGAAGATCGATATAAAAGAATTTATAATTGCAAGATTGGAGTCTGTGCGGGTGGTTTATGGAGGCGCTCAGAGAGGAGGGCATCCATGAAGGGCTGGAGAGGGCGGGTCTCTGAGAGCCAGCTCTGGATAGTAAGGATCTCAGTCCCGCTGTGGAGAGGGCGGGGCTCTGAGAGCCGGCTCTAGATAGTAAGGATCTCAGTCCTGCTGTGGAGAGGGCGGGGCTCTGAGAGCCGGCTCTGGATAGTAAGGATCTCAGTCCTGCTGTGGAGAGAGTGGCTTTCCCTCAAGTGGCTGCAGCTGTGACTCAAAGGGGGCGGAGGGAAGCCGCACGCAGCAAAGCAGCGGGAATCAATCTATTGCCAAAGGCCGCCCGCCTTTCCGCTCAGCTACTCACAATAAAGGGGGTAGAGGTGAACAGAGACAGAGATCGCATCCTAGCTATCAGCACTCTTCCTGGCTGCCACCTCCAAGCTCCCGCACCAAACAGGTTCCAGGACCACACTCTTCCTGGCTGGCCTGTCTTGCACTTCCTGAATTTGGGTGCCACGTCCAATCGGAGGGTGAGCGGGGCAGACTAGTATTGCCGTCTCTCTGAAGCTTTATGAAATTCTGAGACTCGGTTGTGTCACACAGCTAGCAAATGGCAGAGGTTTGATTTAAAACCGGGGCGGCTCGCTCACTCAAACTCTGAGCCACCTGGGGAGTGGAGGGAGGACACCTTTCTGTTATGCCAAAGATAAGGGTCCTGCCGCGAGCAGGGAGTGGGACACGGCCATCTCTTAAGATTACTCTGTGTCCAAGAGCTCCTGATTTTCTGAAATCACGAAATGCCTATGAAAATGCGTAGAAAAGGGGGCGGGTACATCAAGTGCAAGGGGCTGGTGACCCAAGCAGAGGCTGGCCATCATCTCCACGCTGTTGTTGCCATGACGTGTGTGACAGCCGCTCCTTTCTTAAGAGCAGGGCAGTTATCAGGCAGAAGAAAGAAGCCTTGTGGAGGAGCCATGGCGAATGTGGGGCACAGTGATTATGGTCACTCACCCACCCACTCACTCGGTACCACTCAGAAAACACTTCAGACGTTCACACATCCTGAGTGGACGCTGGGCGAGGACGTAGACGACAGAAGGAACTGGCCCTTCCCCTGGAGAAACACAATCCAATGGGGGCGGGGCGGGACACACACACATGTATGAGCCCACGACACAGGACATGTGATGAGTTCCATGAGGAAGATACACACAGGGGGCATCTTACCCAGCCTGGAGGGTGCAGGCAAGGCATCCTGGAGCGGTCCCCTGAGCCGAGTCTCGAAGGATGAGTTAGCCAGGTGAGAAGCAGGAGAAGGGCATTCTGGGTAGGAGGGACAGCGTGGGGAAGGCATGGAGGTGAGAAGCAGCAGCGTGGTGACTGAGAAGAAGCTTCCGCAGGCCGTGGGAGCCGCAGCCGATGGTTTCAAGCAGGGGGTGACATGGTCAGGCTTGTAAGCCTCAAGAACCCTCCAGCAGCACCAGCCCCGCAGCAGTGGCAACAATTTACTTTTCTGCGTGCTTGAAATATCCTTGGCCCCAGTGAAGACGCCTGAGGCCATCTGTGGAAACAGCTAAGTGTGATGCCTAGTGGGCAAGTGGCCAAAACCACTCACACGAGGACGGAGACTCCAGGGTTGGAAATAAAAAGCACCAAGGAGTGGCCTCCAGTCTGCAGTGGCAGATGCCGGATGCCTGTTTTATCTTGGCTCCTCCGATACCAAATGTGTTGAATACCCTCTGGATTCATCACACGGTTGGTAACAGGAGTGTGAAGACCTGGTCCAATTCTGATTTTCTCCAGTTTGCATCAGATCCCAATGTCTAAAGGGAGAGCTGGGTAAGCTCGCTGGAGGGCTTGCGATGATGGCCCAGCCACAGTGCAGTTCCGCGTGCTTTAGATGTAATTTTCCTTAAGGGTCCCACTTGTTGGGAACCTGATTCACCCCAGCATGCCCTAAGCTTCCTGTTTGTCAGGCTGGGCCAAGCCGGCCAGCAGGGCTTTCCCCTCGGAGCTTCCTGCCTCATCTGTTGCTACCGGCTCGTGGCACTCATAGGAAGAATGCTTTGTCACAATTGAAGTAGAAAACTTCAATTTATTCAGTCCATGGACTCCAAAGAATCCAATAGCTGGAATTCTTTCAAAGTAGTTGCCTTTGGAGTGTTTGCCTCACTCAGGCCCTTGTATAATGAGTTCTTGGTGAACTGCTTTTCTATCAACCAGAAAGTCAGCACACACCGTCCCAGTACCACATGGTACTGAAACAATCTGCCTGGAGTCCCTGTCCCTCACACCCTGGCGTCACCCTGTTCTCCTGAGTATTAGTGTCTCTCCTTCTAGACTTGAAGAGGCCAGGGAAGACCTAGCTTCCAGCTGCCAACTTCACAGTGTCTGAGTGCGCCTTCCATCTCAGTCACACTCCCTGAGAAAATGCCCAAGGCATTTAGTCTCGGCTCCCCTGCTGCTGTACGTACTGTAGGATGGCCTTGTGTTAGGGGGTGCTGAGAGTCCTGCCGGTGATGGGGCAAGAATCTGGGGTGCCTGCCTGACTGTGAAGTGTGGTCCAGGAGAGGGTCACTTCTGTTGTCTCCATGGTCTCAGCTGTTCGTTCCAGCCATGGCCCAGGCTGGACAGGGTTTTAGGGGGTGGGGGGGGCAGCTTTAACCGCAGGTGGCCCGCAGGTAGTATCTGAAATGCTGACACCTGGAATGTGAGCTGCTAATGTATTTGCGCAGTAAGTGGCCCTTGACACCACTACTGGGGTCCATGGCTTTCGTGAGATGGGACTGATGCTGGGTGCAATTGCACTGAATATATATATTGGAAGCAAGAATTGAAACACATTTCTAACTAATTTAGCAATGGTGGCCTGTTCTAAAACTGCCTGTCTGGTTTAGCTGTCGGTTGTCTTAGGAGAGTGATATGAATAAGATATGTGTAGATATGTAAATGACGTGTAGATTCATGTGCTGGGCCTCTGGGCAGCAGCAGGAGTCACAGGTGTGTGTGGTTGAACTGGCTCACCTTGGTGGCACAGATCAAGCCTGTCAGGCTGTCCTACCTGCCACCTCCTCCCTGGGGACAGTTCCTGACCCAGGCTGGTTCCAAGTGCATCTCTTCTCTCGCTGTCTGGGCTTACTCTTGGTGTCCTGATGTGTGTTTGTAATTCTCCTTTTCTCTCCTTTGCCTCCATTTGCACCTCTGTCCTTCCCTGTTCCATCTCCCGGTCCTATGTAGTCTCCCTTAACTGAGGGGAGATATAACTGACCACATATCTCTGTCTTTAGTGTATCCCGCCTCATATAAAATTAACGATGGGTGGAATGTTTCCCACCCATCTTGAAAAGAAATATATAGTGATTTAAAATATTAATACACTAGATTGATTTCGACACTGCATTCCCAAGCTCAGAAGTAGGAGTGCCACCCTGGGTTCCTAAACAGAATGAGAAAGGACCTGTGGCTGTGGCATGGTGAGGCAAGAAGCGTGATGGCAGAAGCATGCAGGGATGGGTGCAACCTGGGCACGTGGAATGGAGCCCCCAGATAGTAGCCACCCTTTCTACCACGGAATTCTGCACCCTCTGGCCTTTGCACCCCCGCCCCGAGAAGGCTGCCCCTGGAGAACCTGAGCTCACCAGGTTCATGACCCCCCCACACCTTCGCTTGGGCACATTCCCTCTGTTTGCCATGCCTTGGGTGTGTTCCCTTCTGTTCACCTGATCAGCACCTACCCATCTGCTGAGTCCTTTCTCATCCACGGAACCAGCTAGAACAGACTCCTCCTTCATGCCCACTGTGATCAGAGGGACGGTCTCAGTCTCCTGGCTCCCCTAGTGCCCTGCATTGAGCCTGGCACACAACAGTATCCACTCGACACATGTTGGAGGAATCATGAGAGCAAAGTCTTTGTCTCCTGCTTTACTAGAAGGACAACAAAGTGAGCTAATGTGGTTCTCCACCGACCCCACCCCTTCCTCTCCCTGAATCTGCTCCCTTGCCTTGGCACCTGCCCCAGGTGCCCAGAGTACCTACCTCCTGCCACCCTCCTTAGAGCCCTCCGGCAAGAAACTTCCCGCTATTTCCTACCCCCGCAGGAAAACCTGTTCTCCACTCAAGCACCCAAGTCCCCTGACTCACGGGCCCTTGCCTGAGCCACTCTTGTGGCTGTTTTCTTAATCCCCATGTCAGGCACATGCACAACACAGTGAGCCAGCCCCTGGGTGCAACCTGTGACATGACTGTGAATTAAATGAGCAAGCAAAGGCGTCTCTGCCATCCCTGCAAGGAGAAAAGGCCAGGAGCAGCACTGCTGCCGGCCACAGGGAGGGAAGAGTCAGACGGCAGCTTCTCACCCCCGTGAGGCAGTGAGTGGCGCAGGTGGTCACTGTTCTGGGGACATGGCTTGAAAATGTTACACTACCTTGTTGGCCAGGGCACCTCCGGGTCCATCTTCGCCTTTCCCAACATTTAGCTCTGACTGCTTGCAATTAGTATCTGAGAGGCAATCTAAAAGAGGCAAGCTGCATTATGGGGACCCCGGGAAAATTGCAGGGCACAGCTCATCTTGCACAAAGAGGCTCAGACGCCAAAGGTGGTTTCCTTTGCCTACTCAGCGGGGCCTCACCAAGGAAATGCGATCGAGAAGGTGGTGTTCGTCTTTAGCATTTATTTATAACTGGAAAAAACCTGTTGGTTTGCTTTCTGAGCAAGCACAGACCACAAGACGCCACAATCAATTGGCTATACATGAGTATTTTTTTGTCATTCTTTAACTAACAGCAGGAACGAATAGCACCAAGAGAGGTGTGCACTACGTGGTACATAGACAATCTGTGGTATGCAACAAAACCCGGGCCACAAAATCACAGACACTTCCTCTCTGCCTCAGAGTGACCCAGCTGGATGTCTAGGAGCTGGGGCTGGAGAAGGGAAAGCTGGACACAGCTTGGGGGAGTTTTGCAGGCGGGCCAAGAAAAAAAAAGTCTCCGTGCCAGCCCTCTTGCCCGGGATGAGCAGGGAACAGTAGGGAAATGTACAGAATGAGGGACAGGCGTGGTCACCTGCAGAGAGGCCACGCCAAACACTGCTTGAGGAACCACAGTCAGTGTTGCCCGGCGCATTTGGGAGACAGAACAAGACCAGCTGAGTTTGATTTGTAAACAGTAGAAATCGAAGGAAGTCTCTTGTCAGTGGAGTGAAACATTCAAGTGTCAAAGTGAATGCAAACAGTTTTCGTGGGTGGGTGTGTGAAAGAGAAGAAGGGGACACTATCCAGGTCATCTAAAGCCTCGGGCAGGGCAGGGTAGGAAATTCAGCCCCTAAGGCTCTGGGGTCCTTGTGGTGAGCTACGACAAACTACAGTGTGCACATCACCAACTCAACTCAAAGCACATGTGAGACAGCCATGCACCTGCAGTGTCACTATAGAGACCTGTCTGCCCACCAGGCCTGGCACAGTGCCCAGCACAAGGTAGACCATGAACGGCGAACGGAGGATCCCCTGTGCATTGTAAACTCTGACTTACTCGATCTACAAAACACACAGCTATTCTACAGGGAAATCAAAGTGTGGATAACAGCAGACCTGGCTGCTGCTGGGGTTTGAGAGGAGCGTGCACTGGCAGCTACGGTTGGAGCACTACATAGAGTTCTCAGTAAACAGTAAGGTTGGCTAACAGGCAGCCAGAAACAGTACAGAGCTTTAGGTATTTCTGGACAGGCATATGAGACCTGTGAGTCACGGCAATGGGACTCCTGGGTGTCTCCTCCTTCGCTAGCGTGCCTCCCTCACAGTCCATGCCCTGAGATGGAAAAGGCGGCGTCAGCTGATGCCATAGTCTTCATTTCTAGTCTGTTCTGTTAAACAACAAAGGCTTGCACAGCGCTGGTGAGTTAATTTACAAACGTGTCTCAACCAGCCCCAAAAGGTGCAAAGGAAACCTTCGCTGTCTGCAGAGTGAAACTGAGCCGGAGCTCGGGAGCTCCGCCTTCCCAAACTACAAGGACCTGAAGGGACTTCTGAGGGAGACCTTCCCTCTGAATCACTTTTACCACAAGAGAAAGCAAACTGGGGTGCACCATCCCAGCTACTCAGAATGCTGAGCAAATAAGGACTTCCAGGACAGGAGCAATCTATACGCCACCAGAACATTTCTGGTGTTCCCTCATAAGTAAGGAGGGTGGGTTTCTTTCATAACCACTCCCTAATTCCTACAACACAACTCTAGGGGGCCACAGTCACACACAGGCAACACTGCAATAAGGGGTACACTGAGAGCTGATTCTAAGCATCCAAAGGCATAGATGCTTGCTAAGCCCTTAGCAGGGCTCACCACCCAGACCCTGGCTGGATGCTCAGCACGCTGGCCTCTCAGGGAAGCAGAGCAAGAGCCTGGGGCGGGAGGGGGCATCACTGTACTTGCTGCCGCATCTACACACCCCACCTGCACGTCTTAGGAACAGAAAGTTACAACAAGTATGCTATGTGCCGTCTGCACACCTGACTATTGTCTGCTAACCAAGCGTTCTGCAACATCGGCAGTATGCTGAGGGCAAACAGAGGACAGTGGGCTCCCACGGCTGGGAGCACCCTCTACAACAGCTACAGCATTCCAAACACTCACTCTCTGCCACTTCTGGCCAGCCCCAGCCAGTGGCCTATTACTTGATACACTATTCAAAGCCCACCGATAGGCACGAAACACAGGCACACACTCCTAACTGAGGGTTCCAGGAGAGGGTTACTTCTAGTTAACAAACAGAATTCCATTTCATTGACAGTAAGGCCAAGGTTGGTTTGTTGTTCCGCTGTCTTGAACATTTTCACGAATTGTAACTGTTGAAGCCCAAGCTGAACTTGGGTAACATGTAAGCATCTAATGAACTTGAGAAGCAACATTTGCCTAAAGGTCCAAAATGCGAACTGTGGGAGGCACAGGGGGAGGATGCCTTGCAGCAGGCACTTCCAGCTCCGCCAGGAGCCGCACTTGGCAGCAGTTGAGACCTGGCCCAACCCAGACACACAGGGAGTTCATAGCCAGTGCACAATGCTTCCTGGTGTCCTGGGGGCCCTTGGCTGGATGCTGTGCCACCCACAGGAAGAGGCAGTGGCCTCAGTCTGTGAATCATGATTCCTCCCAGAAAAAAAAATCAGCGGCAGGGCTCCTGTGACACTCGGAACCAAGGCAGATGGGAAGTCTCTAATTAATTTTGTGGCCTTTTTTTGTTTGTTGGTTTAGATGGGGGGGCTGGGGGAGGGAGAGGAGGAAAGTGCAGGGACATTTACTCTTTCGCCTCAGCCAGTTTATTGTTCATCTCTTTGCTTTGCTCCTTGTCGTCGGGCTTGGTGGCACCGGGGCCCTCTGCGGTCTTTTTCTTGGCGGCTTGGCCCGATACCACCTGCTTGTCTTTGGCCTTCCTCAGGGGCTTATGGCTCGTTGAGGTCTTTTTTGGTTTGGAACTCTGAACACTAGGTTTCTCTACCTGCATGGGGAGAAGACAGACAGAGCACACATATAGAAACACAAAGGGGGGGAGTGGGAGAGGGGTTTAGAGAAAGACATTGAAGCGTTAACAACGGAATAACAATAGTGACTGGTGACGGAGTAGACAGGAAGAGTGAGGGCAGGATTTCCACGATGTCTGGGCACCTGGTTTCTGTCATCTGAATCTGTAGGTGTTTTGCAGCAACACCCTCACCCGTCTCACGCTCCCTGCCCTGTCATTCTCCCCCGGAGCAGGCTGGGTGGCGGGCTAGATAGTGGTTACAGAATCTATTGTCTGTCCTCATTGGAAAGCTAAGCCTTGCTCGCTCGCCTCAGACCCGGGCATGTGGTTTGCTGTAGTTAGTGTGCAAGACAGTGTTTGAGCATCTCAAGGAGGGGTACTCGGTCTCATGGCCTAGACTGAAGGGGCAGGTAAGCAGGGGTACTCGGTCATGTGGGCCTAGACTGAAGGGGCAGGTAAGCAGGGGTACTCGGTCTTGTGGCCTAGACTGAAGGGGGCAGGTATGCTTTCATAGAGATGAGCCATACTTAATCCCGGGGCTGCTGTGCGCATCGGAACGACTGAGTGTCAGTCAGGCAATGGGCACTACCAGCGGTGAGCTCATCTCCGGTTTGATCTTGCCGGCTTCCCCAGGGCAGTCACCCCAGTCTCCAGGCCCCTTCTCTGGATCTTGTCTCTCATTCTGAAGACGTTGCCTTCTCATTCTCAGAAAACTCAGGAGTAACTGGGCTTGCTGGGCCAATATGCTAAACCTTGCTGACCATCCCCAATTTCCCCAATAACCTCTCCTCACTCACTTGGAATCTTCTCTCCTTCAACGCTAACCTCTACCCTGGAGCCCATTTCATCTGTGGATGGACAGAGCTAGACCTGGGTTTCCCAGGCTGGGCCATTCACTCACTGATTTGCCTGGATTGGGGAGGGGGATTTCCCTCCCAGACACACTGGGTCGGTCTGCTGTCACCTTGGCTAAGAGCTAGTCCTGGTATAATGGAAATGCCAGCTGAGTGCTAGACTTGTAGACAAAGTCAGAGAAAGGCCAGTTAGGTTCCGGAGTTATTTCGGTGCCCAGCCGTGTTCTGCCAAACACACAGGAAAGGTGTTTATGTGCCAGCCCCATCTGGCCTGACTTACAGAGAGTGGCTGTGAGCCCACCGTGCTGGCTCCGCTCGACAAGCTTCTCCTGTTATTGAACTCATGCTGAGATGAAATTAGGTAGAGCAGTGTTAGCATAAAAACAAACAAACCCCAAATCCTCATTCAGAAACCGCTACTTCAGTAATGACTAACCAGGAACATCTCTTGCGCTCAGCGTGTTGTGACACACTTGGCACTCTGTTGGGCGGCGCTGATTGCGGAAGGATGACAGAGGTGGATGTGTTTCAGAGACTGGGAGGGAAGGACCTTTCCAGGGTTGGAGCAGGGTGGAGAAGGAGCTGCAGGGCCAATGCCAGCTGCAAGACAGGCCAGGTAAGGAGCTGCAACCCTGGGCCAGCTGCTCAGAGGCTAGAGCACGCTTCTTTAGAACAAGGGGATTTGGCACCCAGATGAGATTTTTCTGTTGTTTTTAATCCTGCGTTTCTCAAATACAGAATCTGCTGAGCCAAATGTTAAGCTACTTTTATGTCATGCTCCTTTCTAATGTGCCCTTTGGACTTAACTGAGGTACCTATTGAAGATGACCCTGGGCCTGTGTGCCGAGGAAGAAAGGCATGATTCATCAGGAGCTCCGGGGGAGGGGGCTACCAAGAGCTCCCCCCTCCCCGCATTCTGCTTCCTCTCGGCTGTTCAGTAAGAGCTGTCTCACCTTCGGGGATTCCTTGAAAGGCTCGCTGTAGAGGCTTCGTATTCTTCTGCGATCCATGGCCTTGTTGTCAGCTGCAGTGGGCTTACTGGCCTCCCCTTTGAACTGGGCGCTGTAGCTGGTCTCGTGAACCATCTTGTCATCTGGGGGCTTGTACTGGGGCTTGGCTTTGATCGGTTTCACAGGCTTGATGTCTGTCCATGCTCTGAATTCGTTCCTGTGAGTCAAAGAAAGCATCAGTGATGAGAAACATCACAGGGCAGAGAAATGTCCCCACCCTGGCTGGCTCCTGATCCACGCTTGCTGGAGTAGGGCCGGGAATCGGCACCACTGTCTATCACCACGAAGGCCAACAGCTTTCTTTCTCTCAGAACTGTCCCAGGTGTGGATCTCAGAGAAAGAGCTCAGGTTGTTCCCAGGCCGAGACTCAGGGGATCCGGTTACTCTCACCTTCAGGTCTTATATGGAGGCTGAAATACCCTGCCCCGTCAGCGCTTTGGGAGCTCGGTGAACATGGGATGCCTCATATGCGAGGCTGAAGAGCTTCGGACTTGGTGGAGACCGGTGCCCTGCAGCCTTGCAGCAAACACCAAAGTCCCCCTTGCCGCTTTCTGTGTGGTGGTGGAGATCAGCCCAGGGCCTGAGCATGAGAGGCAGGAGCCTCCCCCCCTCCTCTCCCCACTTCTCACGGTGAGGAACCTTTGCTGTCCATACTCTTCAGGGTGACCCTTCCCGTTCTTGCTTCTTATGGTGCCAGACCACTAGCAACCAGGTCACTTTGGATGGGAATCTCAGCGATGTGCCTTAGTGTAGAGCATGCCCCCACATCATTCGCAGAATAGCCAGGACTTGTGTTGGCTGTGTGTGGTTAGGATGGCCACCATATAAGTGTAAATGGCTATTATTCTGTCCCTTAAGTGACACACCCGCCTCCCCCCATGAGTGTTTCTACTCTCGCAACCTCGTGGTTTCCTCTCATCTGACTTTGTTGTTTTTGTGGTTCTGGGTACTGAACCTAAGGACTCCCATGTGCTAGGCAGGCAGGCGCTCTCTAGCTCAACTATATTCCCAGCCCTCTTCTTACTTTTATCTCATTATATTGCCCAAGATTTAAATTTACTGTTACTCAAGCTGGCTGTGAACTTGTATCCTGCCTCTGCCTCCTCAGTAGCTGAGGCGACAGACCTGCACTATTCGGCCTGGCTACTTGGCTGTTTCTAATCTGTCATAAGGATGGAAAATAGGTGGCCCACAAAGTTCAAAACTGTAGGTGCTGAAGGCCCAAACAATCCCCACTTTGAGGGCAGCAGCACCTGGGTTTCAAG
Source organism: Ondatra zibethicus (assembly GCA_004026605.1). Classification (NCBI taxonomy): domain Eukaryota; kingdom Metazoa; phylum Chordata; class Mammalia; order Rodentia; family Cricetidae; genus Ondatra; species Ondatra zibethicus. The sequence continues at coordinate 14,955 of PVIU01001493.1, read as the reverse complement.
AGGCCTTAGTCTGTTGTCTCTTGGAAGGGGCGGGTGTTACAGACAGCCGTGCTTGGAAGAAGGGTTTAGTGTGGACAGTTGTGGAGCTGTGTTGGTTCAAGGCCCCTTCCCACCCTCTGTGATTCCTTTCCTTAGGGCTCAGAGATGAGAGCTGCAGACATGGAAGCCACGGAGACTGAGCACAGCGCTGTACGCAAAGCCCAGTGAGTCCCTTTAGCTTTGTCTTTACCTGAGGCTACGGGGACCATACACAGTGCTGTGCGCGAAGCCCAGTACGCCCATTTAGCTTCTCCTTTACCTGCTGATCAGCTTTGAGCCTTTGTTTCCTTGTCTGTAAGACGAGAGTATTCGGCTAGACTAGGTCCTGACGAGCTCCGACCTCTCCTGTTCATTACCGGAGCCACTTGCTGATCTTTGCACCTGCTCCCTGAATTTCTCTAGATAATTGGCTCCTCTGTGGATAGACCACTGTCTTGGGAGACCCTTGTCAGAGCTCCAGGCCCACCATTCTGGCGCAGCCTGGGCCTTCAGCTGGATGTCTCACGGGCTCTTCTGGCTCAGCATTGCTGCACCCAGGTTCTCCGGTGTTCCCGCCCATTTCCCTTCTCTTGGACTCCCATTCACAATCGTTCATTCATTTAGATTTTTTTTTTTTTGCCCAGTGCCTGGGGAGATATTGAACACTGTGGAACTCAAACAAGTAAAAACAGATGCTGATCTTAAGTCGTTAGGCAGAGGAATTCGAGGTTACTACAGGGCAAGACGGAGCCCTGAGAGAGGAGGGGGAGGAACATGGTGGAGCTTCTGCTGCAGCCTGGAATCATGGGCGGTATCTGGACCAGAGTCAGAGAGGGGTGGAGCTGGCCAACAACTCCATCAGGAGGATGGGAGGGAGAGAAGGGAGCAGAGAGCAGCTCCAGGAAGATTGCACAGCTCACCCAGGTATTTCTGAGCAGCGTGGCCCTGTAAGACCTCTGGGCAATGTGGGTCTCTGGGTTCACATTCGCTAGGGAAGGATACACAAGACTAACAATCATGGAGAGCCTGCTGGCCATGCTAGGCCGAAGCTCTTCTCTGTAACACGACTTTGCCCGGGGTTTCAAGCCAACAATGTAGCCAGATTTATTTTGGAAATGAACTGAGGTGGAGGTGTGAGTGGCGGACAGTGGAGAGAATGGGTACTGACAGTCGGCCGGAAACAGTGGCAAACCAGAAAGGAATGTAGAGACTGAGCCAGAGAGAGGCGGGTGCAGGGACAGAGAAGGGACCCTGGGTCAAGGGCACAAATGAACATGGGTTGTGGGAGGAGACCGGGAGATGCCAGGAGTCTGGCGTGTGGGTGGTTGTGCCCTCGTGTAGATGGGGAATTAGGAGAGGAAGATAAAGAATGAGGGTTGGGAGCTTCCTGTTCCTTCAGTGGCACCCCAGCCCCTGGGATTCAAGGGTCTTTGGGGGGCCTCTGTCTCCTCCCTCACCACCTGCCTTAGTTTCATCCAGGTCCTCACGACCTGACTCCCATGTCAGCGTGGCACTCCGTGCAGGTCAGTGCTGTTGGTCCAGGGTAGTGTGGCACTCCAGCTGCCACTGCCTCCGGAAGATTCTAGATACAGCCACAAAGCTTCTAGAACCAGGTCTCAGGGACATGGGCACAGCCCCTAAGCACTGTTTCCTTGTCCCTCCAAGAGTGTCCTGGAAGCATTCTGTGTTTCCTCACAGATCCTGTGGCTGGGGAGTCTCTTGTATCAAGCTTAGGATGTGGTCCAGTGAGAGAAGCTGGGTCACCCCCAAACCTGAACACCCTTGGTACATCAGATGAGCCTTTAAGAGAGCATCCTGTATCGGACCCAGCTGTAGCTCTAAGTCTAAACTCCATTTCCTACAACCGCTACTGAACTCTCTTTAAAATTCTCTTCTAATGAGGCTCTTTGTGCTGGGAAGATTTACTGAGAAGAGGTCAGGCCAGGCCCCAAACTCTAATCACAGAAACAGTTTGCAGACTTGGGGGCAAGTTTCCTGGGCTTTGGACAGCTGCTAGGTACATTCAGAGCAGCTGCTAAAGTGTGACTTCTGGGTTTGATCTGGTTTTCAGACATGTATAGATGTCTGCCTTCACCTCCTGTCTAGACTTATGCCCCCGCCTACCCTCAGCACAGCCATTCTCTGGACCAGTGCTTCTGATCACAGTACTGGAGTTCTGATGCCCCTCCCTGCTGCTGGCTGGCTTGGTACATGTCACAGGTTAAGTCTTCCTCAGTCCTGTAGTCTGTAGACTGAAGTTTCTGTCTGCCTGGTCCTGCAGCCATTCAGTCCCAAAGAAACACAGAGGCTTATATTAATTATAAACTGGTTAACCTATTAGCTCAGGCTTATTACTAACTAGCTCTTACAACTTAAATTAATCCATAATTCTTATCCATGTTTAGTCATGAGGTTTGGTACCTCACTCAGTGCAGCATTCTCATCTGTATCTAGGTGGTGACTGCAGACTGAGCCTCTCCTCTTCCCATAATTCTCTTAGTCCGGTTGCCCCACCTATACTTCCTGCCTGGCTATAGGCCAATCAGTGTTTTATTAAACCAATACAAGTGACAAATCTTTACAGGGTACAAGAGCATTGTCCCCAGCAGTAGTCTGCACGCTATTCCCTACCAAAGGTTCCTAGGGGATAAGGTCCACGCTCTGCTCCCATAGTTCCCATGATTCCTCAGGGTGTCATGTGATGTGGGAGTCCCTTCTGTATGCTGTGAATATGTTTTATTACCATTGGTTAATAAAGAAGCTGCACAAAGACTATATTAATTACAACATTGTTTGATCATTGGCTCAGGCATATTCCTAGCTAGCTCTTATATCTTAAATTAACCCATTTATATTAATCTGTGTATCTCCACGAAGTGGTGGCTTACTGGTAAGATTTTGGCGTCTGTCTGATTCTGCCTTCTTTCTTCCTGAATTCAGTTTAGTTTTCCTGCCTACCTATATTCTGCCCTGCCATAGGCTAAGGCAGCTTCTTTATTAACCAATAGTAATAAAACATATTTATAGCATACAGAGGGGAATCCCACATCAACCATTTGGTACCAAGTTACTGGCCTAGTGTCTTTTTGTCTCTGCCAGCTATTTGGGGAGTGTTTTGTGCACAGGGCTGTGCAGGGCTCCTCGGGTGCATTACTGTACATCATCCTCACCTCAGCTCTTTGCAGAAATGCTGGTCTGTTTTGGTAGTGAGATCCCTGTGCCACACCACCCTTCTCCAAATGCGTGATGCATGCCCTCCCTTTCAAACTGCTGAGTTCTACTACTTTAGTCCACAATTCCAACTACCCAACACCAGCAACCTCCCTCCAGCACCTTCCCCAGCCCCAGGCAGAATTCAGAGTTCTTGTCTGGCCCACCTCTCCCCGAATCAGTTGCCATGTGCCATCTCCCACACCTGAGATTCTAGGGTAAGGGCTGGACTGACAGCTGCTAAGCCAGCTCCAGTGCAGCTGTATTTCATGTTATAAATGTCAGTGTGGCCTTTGTCCTCTTCTTTTGCATCTCTTCCGCTCTCAGTGTGGTCCTCATCTGCCAGGACAGAGATGCAGCCTCCATCTCCTTGGAAACTGCTGGACAGGAAGACTCTGGTCTTCCCCGAGGGGGCGGACATGAACTTACTGCATAAGCATCATAGGGCATCTGTGTCTTGTTCCACAATATGTCCCCAAATCCTTTCACATTCTAGCTTAGATGGAATTCAATGGCCCTGCTCTTTAACCTGGCTGGCTGGGGAGGAAATGGCATATGGTCAAAGTGAGGTGACTTCTAAGGGTGGAGGGTGGGTCAATAAAGGTATGGCAGCCTCCTCTGCTCTCTCTGGGGACAGCAAGCTGCTGTGTGAATCAAAGAGCCCTAGGGTTCATCAACCTTCTGTCAGAGGGAGCATGGCTTGTAAGAATTTATAATCAGTTATAAATCCCAGAGCACCTATAGACAGTTAAAGGCTGCTACAGGGAGAGACTCCAGAGGTCCCACCCTTCCCTGATGATCTAGTTGGGAAGTGGGAGGGGACCACTGGGAGAGGTAGGGGACAAGAGAGAGAAAGTGAATATAGCCAAAATACACTATCCACATGTGTGAAGATGGCAAGGGACTGAGGTCTCTTGGCTAAAGTCAGAGTTTTGAACAAGCTAGAAGTGGATTCTAGTTCCATGCCAGCCTTCATAGGACCCTAGAACCGGATCCATCTGGCCAGTTCTTTCTGGTCTCTAATCCTTAAGCTGCAAGGCTCTGGAGTAATTTGTTGCATAGCAACAGATTCTAATACAGACCCCAATCCAAAACTAAGCTGCCACGCTGAGCACAGAAACTGAAGTTCCCAGCAGAGTCACAGTAAGTTCCTCTGGAGAAAGCTTACACACTGGTCTTAAGAAACAAGATGGGCTGAGATGACCCAGCCTGTAGCTGGTGTTTAGCAAGCACCAGACTTGAGTTCGATCCCCGGAATCCATGTAAAACAGGCTGGGCATCGCGGCATGTGCATGTCACCCGGTGCTGGGGAGGGAGAGAAGGGCGGATTGTGGGACTTGGTGGGCAGCTAGCCCAGTTTACTGGTGAGTTCCAGGCCAGTGAAAGATGGCACCCGAGGAATGTCGCTTGAGGCGGTCCTGTGGCCTCCACCGGCACATGTGCACGCATGCACATGTGCATCTCTATATCAGACATACACCCATGCAAAAAATAAAAATGAAAACAAGATAGCAGAGCTTCCTGCCCAGCCAGGCTGAGAAAGATACACTATAGGTCCAACTCAGAGGAGAAGCAAAGCCATACAGGTTGTCATGGTAAAGCTGCCACCCGCAAGCCAAACACAGACTCTACTACTGAGCCTGAGCCAGAACAGAGTGGGGTCTTCAGGAAGAAATCCGCAGGCTCGGTGTGATGGCGCACACCTTTAATCAGCACCTGGAGGCAGAGGTGGGCAGATCCGCGAGTTCAGGGCCACCCTGGTCTATACAGTGAGTTCAAGGACAGCCGAGGCTACTCGGTGAGAACCCGTCTCAGGAAGAAAGAAAGAGGAAGAAAAAGGGGAAGAGGCATAGTCCTCTCAACTCTAGTTCTCTGCCATTTGTGAAGACTGGCTCAATGCAGGCCAGTTCCTGTCAGAATCAGAAAGCCTGTGGTGGATAATTAGATAATAAATACATTTGGTTTTCATTAAAGTTGTTTATTTAAGAAAAATTATTTCCGGTGCTTTGTGTTCCAGGCTTGAGAGCAGCTTCTGCCTCCCCAGCATTGTTATCAGATGGGGAAATGTAAACAGTTTCAATCAGATACATAGCCAGCCATTCTTATACTTCTGACCTCCGCAAGTCAAGGCCCTGGTGTCTAAGGTGGGCTGAGTGAGGACAGCAGCTTCGGGAGCAGGCTTACCACTGAGCGAGTTTCCAGCCAGACTGTACAAAGCAGCCTTCTGTTCTCTTAGTGAAGCCCTGTCCCACTTAAGCACATTGGCTGTACTGACTCAAGGGCAGAGACTGAAAGAGCGATTGCAGAGGGAAAGACCACAGACAGCTGTGAGAGCCCCTGCCACTGAAGAGCGGGGTCCCAAAAGGGGTGGGGTGGGGCAGCGGCTGGGGCACGGGGACAAAGTGTGGTTTTGGGAGGGAAGAATTGTGTCTGTGACGGAATAGAGGCCACTGTTTTGTTTCCAGTTTAAACAGAACTGACAATTATGAGGGACAATGAAACAGGATTGTACAAGAAATAAGTTCTCCTGCCGTGACGGAAAGCGACATGTTCCTCAGGATGGTGGGGACTTAGGATAATGGATTGCTGCCAATTACATCATGTAAAACTTTCGTCTCTCTCCCCACAGGCCTCAGATTTATTTTTTATGTATCTAAATCCTCGGGAAATCAAATTTTGTCCCCCAGCCTCTGTACAATAAAATTTTCAACATTTCCCAGTTGCTTTATTCAGGAAGAAAACCGTACTTAACTCGTAATGGTCCCAAATCTTCCTACAGATTTTCATAAGTAATTTATGTTGCCATGGAAACATAGCAAGTCTCTGTTCAGCAGTCTTGTCTGCATTTGCTAAATGAACATGTCCTCCTCAAAAGGAAGCAGGCTTGGTCATGAACCCTGGCGCAGGCAGCAGAGAGACACTGTCAGCTCAGGAAGGAGCATTTGTAGATTGAAAGGAAGAGGACGACTCTGGGCCTGGGGCTGGAGGAGCTTGGAGCCTTTGTTCTTGAGAGGGAAAGGAAGATTGATTCCTGCAGAAACAGCTAGGTCAGAGGGGAGCTTTCGGACCTGAGCCTGGGAGCATGCTTGCATGCATCTCTCAGGGCTTCTGCGTGAGTGGCAGAAGGGAGGTGCGGCCAGGCAATGCCAGTGCTCTGATCACCGAGGATTTCTCTTATCCCTTAAGATCTAACAAACTCATTACACCATTTGAGTAGAATGCTTCAGTAGTACTCTACACAAGGAAAGGATTCTCTCTCTCTCTCTAAACTATGTCATGCATGGAAGGATCTGGCATGCATAGCAGCTGGAATGACGTGTGTCAAGGTTGCCGGAGCCCTCATTAAGGAAGTGGCATTCCGCAATCACTGCCATGGATGTCTAGTCGCTGGCTGCATGCAGCTGCTGGTTCCTGTGCACCTGGTAAGTGGACTCAAACAAAGAAGGCCCACGCTCGCAGCAGGCATAGCCCATGAGGACAGGAAACCGAAAATGGAAACCGGGAATCAGTTCAATTCCTCAGGGATCTATTAAGAAGCTGCTAGAAGAATTTTAGCAAGGTTGCCGGAAATCACACAATGTGCAAAAGCCGGTGCTCTCACATGCTGCACTCGTAATGCGCAACAATTGCAGAGAGAAACAGAAGAGCTGTTTTGAACAGATTCAACGTTGGTTTACGACGGCGATTACCCAGAGATTGGTCTATAAATTAAAGTGACCATTATCAATATCCTAGCAGAGTTTCTTGTAGAAAATGGCAAGCTGACTTTAATATGTGTGTGCATATATAATATATATTATATATAATATGAAAAGAAATTGACAAAGACAATTTTGAGGATTTATGATACCTGATTTCAAACCTTAGACTGCTATGGCAAACAAATGTGTTGCCTACATGAGGCTAGCCTTGTGGATGTGTGAACGGGGACGGGGAAGGAGAGCGCAGACATGGATCTTTGCAGATTGTGGAGTGCTGAAGCTGACCTGCATTGTCCTATGGAGCTGGCAGAGTCTTAGGGCCTGGGTGAACTGATTGCTAAATGATTGGTAACTCTCAGCCGCTTGAGATGATTCACATCAGGAAAGCGGCAAACAACACCCATGGGGCCTCCTTTGTTCCAGGTAGTTTGGTAAGCATGGCTTACAGGTTCGTTCTGGACAGAAGCTCTAAGGCAATTCAGAGAGAAAAAGTTTCAGCAAACAATGTTGGGAAAGCTGGATATCCAAATGAAAGGAAAACAGATCTCCACTGCTCACTCACTCATGCTGTAGAAAGCAAAAAATTAGAAATGGACTATACGTCAAAAAACAAAACAAAACAAATCTCAGAATCATAAATCTCTAAGAAAAAAACTCAACCAACCAACCAGCCAAACAAACAAACAAACAAACAAAATAGAAGAAAATCTTTGTGACCTCAGAGTAGGCAAATATTTCCTAGGTAGGACACAAAAATAAAAAAAAGGTTGGGGAGAAAGCTCAATTCAAATTCATCACAAACAGTTTAAAAAGTCAGGTGGCCAGCGGTGGTGGTGCACGCCTTTAATCTCAGTACTCAGGGGGCAGAGGCAGGAGGATCTCTGTGAGTTCAAGGCCAACCTGGTCTACAAGAGCTAGTTCCAGGACAGCCAGGGCTGTTACACAGAAACCCTGTTGAGAGCTTCTTGTTGAAACTCCCAGCACCCACACGGTGGCTCACAACCACCCATAACCCCAGTTCCAGAGGCTCACAACCATCCAAAACCCCAGTTCCAGAGGCTCACAACCACCCATAACCCCAGTTCCAGAGGCTCACAACCATCCATAACCCCAGTTCCAGAGGCTCACAACCACCCATAACCCCAGTTCCAGAGGCTCCATACATGCACATAATGAATGCAGGCAAAACATTGATACACATAAAATAAAAGTAAATCTTTTTTTTTTCAAAGGCAGTTGTGGTAATGGCACAGCCCCATTATCTAGTGCTCAGAGGCGTGAGTGGTTCCAGGCCAGCGGGAACACCGTAGTAAGCCTCTATTTCAAAAACACAACAAAGAGTAAAACAAAGCAAAGACTTCAAATCAGTAAATGATGAAACTAACAGATGATAATTAAGCATCTTGGTTTTCAAAGATACCGTGAAGTAAATGAAAAGACAAGGTACAGTCTGAGAGAACACGGTGGCTGAACCATATCTGATGAATCTGCAAGCAGTCCAACTTCAAAACAGGAAAACCAGGAACATTTCACTAGACAGGGGATATGAAGGGCACATGAGCACGTAAGAGATGTTCAATACTATGAATCAACAAGAAAATACAGATTAAAGCTGCAAGGTGACACTAGTTCACGCTCACTAACACAGCTACAAGGAAGAACACAGATGATGTCCAGTGTTATGGAGGATATGGGACAACTGGGCCCCGCACACGTTTCTGAGAAGAACACAGTGGTGCAGCTACTTCAGGAAAGGGTTTCTTTTTCAACTTCACCACACATGTAGCATGTGACCTAGCAATTCTACTCCTAAGCTGCAAAAATGTATGTGTGCAAACAACCTGTACATGAGTGTTAATGATGTTATTCATAGCAGCTCCAAAGCCAGACACAGTTCAAATGTCCATCAACTCACAAGCGAGAAAGCAAAACGGGTCTGTGCATACAACATGGCTCAGCAATTAAAGGAAGCGACCCTGAAGGACACCAGGCTGACCGAAGGGCTGAGGAGATGGCTCGGTCAGCAGAGTGCTGCACAAGCACAAGACCTGAGTGGGGACTCTCAGCACCCAGGTAAGTCTGGCACAGCAGCATGCGTCTGTCCTGGCACTGGGGAAGTGGAGGAAAGAGGATTCCTGGAGCTAAGGGCTGGCTAACTCACCAGTCTGGCGAAATGGTGGACTCCACATATAGTCTCAAAAATGATGGCAGAGAAAGACTGAGCAACTAGCCTCTACATGAACACACACACACGTGCTTGCACACACCACACACACATGTAGCATGCACACATGTTTGTACACAGCACACACATACATACACCATGCATGAACTCATATATACACAAATATGCTAAATGAAATAAAACTGACAGAAAGCAGCACACGTTATATGATTCCATTTGTATTAAATTTCTAGAAAGACAAAACTGTGGAGACAGAAAGAACACTAGTTGTATAGGTGTGGAATGAGAAGGAGCTGTCCTTTGGATACAGTTGCAAATGCTCACCAAACTTTATCCAAATACACACAAGGGGCTCTGGAGATGGCTCTGTGGTTCAGAGTACTTGCTACTCTTGCAGAAGACCCGGGCTTGGGGCCCAGAACGCACATCAGGTGGTTCATTCGCATCTGTCTGTGACTCCAGTTCCAGGGGCCTCCATAGGCCTCTGCATGAACGTGGCATACACTCAAACAAGCAGGCACACACACAGACATATAAACTAAAATATAAGCCAGGCAGTGGGCACACGCCTTTAATCCCAGCACTTGGGAAGCAGAGGCAGGCGGATCTCTGTGAGTTCAAGGCCAGCCTGGTCTACGGAGCAAGTTCCAGGACAGCCAGGGCTACAAAGAGAAACCCTGTCTCAAAAACAACAACAGCAACAAAGTTCTTCTCGATCCCAAAATGGCATCAATATTTATTTATAATTTTTCTTTGCACATTTATGCATTTACAGTCAAGGCTTTACGCTACTAGGAATTATCACTGTGCTCAAGTAAACTGACTGGCAAGGAGGAAGAAGCTTAACAGTGCCTACCGCTGCCAAGGAGGAGGGGAGAGGCGCCATGGGGGCTGTGGGGAGCTGCAGGGGACCCAGTGCATCTGGGCGATTGCTGAGTTCATGGATAGAGCTTTTCACATTGTTATCCTCCGGGCTGGCAATTCTACTTCAGGAACTCATCATAAAGACACACCTGGACAAGACAGCACAATTCATGTGCCACGAGCTCCATGTCATGGGACTGCTTAGAAATGACTACCTTCTAAGCCTGGCAGCAGGGACAGGACTCAATCTCAGAACTTATCCCATAGTTTTGGGTGTGAACGTATTAAACCGGTGACACCCCCACCATGCCATTTTTTTTGCTGCTTGTAATTGCTGGAGGTGATTCCTAGTAAGTTCTGGAGGTGATTCCTAGTAAGTTCTGGAGGTGATTCCTAGTAAGTTCTGCCTCTGCCTCCTCTCATTTGAGGTGATGGGAGCCCCGCACTTCACAGAAAGTGCAGCCTGGGGCCAATGGGCCTTGGACTCTGGGGAGTGACTCACACACCTTTGTTAGGCACAAGGAAGCTTTTATGACTTAATTTCTTTCTCTTTCTCGGTTTTTCTTTCTACATAGCAATTCCACTTCCGCTAAGTTTCCTGTTCACTCTGAAAGAAGTAACGGACATACTCCGTGCTGTCAGCAGCTGAGCAGACGCACTGTAAGGTTCTAAGAAGGGAGAAGGGAGGGAGTTCAAGAGAGAGACATTGAGTTGAATCATCCTCCACGTGAGAGATTTATTAACATCACGGGGCAGTACTCGGGGAGTCTGAAAACAGAGCGTCTACTTAATGTTTCCAGAGAGAAGGGGAGGCCTTATACCATGAGGAGGCATGTGGGGAAGTGGGATATTCAAGACTTAGGTTACTCTTTCTCTGAGTGGGGGATGCATGATTCATTGGCTAATGTAGGATTCATTCAACACGACAGTAGTCAGTCCCAGATTTCTAGGTGGCAGGTATGTGTGCATGAATGCAATCATGCTGAGCGTGTTCTTGCCTTAGCTGAAGTCCTATCCATTGGGGCCTGTATAACTTGAAGGCTCACATTCTCGAACTTTTTGTATATATCTAAAAGAATCAGGAAGGTGATTCTATAGAAGAGAAGATGGGGTGCCTGAGGGATTGGTGGGCGTTGGAATCAGTCCAGCTACTTCCTGCTGAACTGGGGCGCCGTTGGGTTTGGAGACCCCTGTCTCAGGGTGGGTAGCCAGGCGGTGGCCTTTGGGGCAGAGGCTGTTTTCTGTGTTCCTGCATCAGGAGGACACTGTCCACTTGTAAAACCATCTGGAGTTGGGATTTGTTGACTTCTGGAAGACATGAACTGTAAAAGTTTATCGAGAAGAGGGGGCACTGAGGAAGGAGAGTGACGGAGAACATGCGTCATGACAGGAAGGAGAGGCAGGGCATACGAGACCAAGCTTTTGGCATATCAGCTCCCTGGAGGAAAGATATGGAGGAGGGCGTGGGGGAAACCAGCAGGGTCTCTCTAGGTAGCTGTGTGTCTGGCACTCACTGTGTCAGTTCCGAACTCAGAGAGGTCTGCCTGCCTCTGCCTCCCAAGAGCTGGGAATAAAAGAGTGTGCCACCATACCCACAGTAAAGATCCTTTTGAAATTGGATTGTCACGAGTGTTTCTTTTTCTTTAAATTTTATTTATTTCTTATGTATACAGTGTTCTGTCTGCATGTATGCTGCAGGCCAGAAGAGGGCACCAGATTTCATTACAGATGGTTGTGAGCCACCATGTGGTTGCTGGGAATTGAACTCAATACATCTGGAAGAGCAGTCAGTGTTCTTAAGTGCTGAGCCATCTCTCCAGCCCTGTCAGGAGTGTTTCTAAGGTTACTCCAGTAGAGCGATTAGACAGATTGGTAGAAATTAATAAAGTTTTCCACCTGTGGTCAAAAGCCTTTTTACTGCATGCAGAGAAAGAGATATTGAGAGTTGTGTCCCAGGTTAAACATGTGAGCAACCATCCACTAGGGAAGCATACATCACTGTGGCTGCTTTAGGAATACATCACATTTTGGGTATTTTCTTAAGTCTGTTTCTGGGTCAGTAGCCCCCAACTAACAAAAGACAGGGAAGATTGCGGTCCTCAAGCCCCTCTTTGGGCGGGTGCTGGAGCTCTGGCGTCAAAGTGTAAGCAAATAGCAAGAATGGGCGAGATTAAGGGGACAAGCACTCAGTTGGCGAAATGCAGTGGGTTCTTTAAGCAGTTTTAGTGTGGGAGGGAACTGAGGAGTCAAAAGGAAAATTGTTAGGAAACTCATGACATTGGAAGGCTTAGGATCCCTGTCATTCAGAAGAACAACTCCACCCTGAAGGAAGTAAGGAGTCTCTCATGCAGAGATTGGGTACAAGAAGAAGCGGAAGAAAAACTGCCATCCAGGAGGGGGTGTCTCAGAGCTTCCCCATCCGTCGTCACTTATCTGTTTGGTTGGGGTGTCTTCTGAAGAGGAATTCTACATCTTTTACTGGTTCACGGGACATTATCTGAAGCAAGCTGCTCGGCTCTTCCGGTACTGGAGTTCCTGTCACAAGGATGTCAGGTTACACACAAAGGTAGGCAACAAATGGCTATTTAAGGGACTAGGATAGCCCATAATAGTTTGGCTTCAGACCTGCAACAGTTTGATGTCTGGAGCCAGTGCCATTTTAAACAGTTCTGGATGTTTAACACAGGAGTGGCTTTTGTCCCAGGACCCCAGTTCACGGTTTACTCTGATGGATGAGCATCACATTTTGTGTATGCAGAGGTTAAATGCCGTCTCCCAGTGCTAGGAAGTCTCATTCCTGATACAGATGAGGCTGAGAAGGCAGGAAGGAGGCCTTCATTAGAGTGCAGGAGGCAGTATGTTGGAGGACCTGAAGTGGTTCATCCCCACCAGACAAAGGAAGGTGCCTACTGTTAAGGGCTCCTGTGGGAAGAAGTCTTACATCATGAAGAAGCAGGCTTAGTTAATATTTTTCACATATATATATATATATATATATATATATATATATATATATATGTGAACATGAACTGGCAGGGAACAGGACATACATGATTTAGGCTTCATGACAGGGGTCACTCTTTCTGTGGGCAGAAGAGTGGTGTTTAGTAGTCAACAGTCAGGCTGCCTCTGATCCTTAGATAGCAGGGGCCTGGGTGTGTCCTTGCCTTGTGTGCATTTCTATCTCTTTTAGGGTCTGGCTACCTGGGAGCAGGGGTTGGAAATAGGGTGGATAGAGGGTGCTGTGTTCTCGAATAGAAATGTGAAACTATTTTTCAGGGCACAAAATATAAAGTTGCTTCTTTTTGGGGCTAGAGAGATGGTTAAATAGCTAAGGGCATTTGCTGTTCTGGCAGAGGACCTGGGTTCAGTTCATCACACACACAACCATCTGTAACTCCAGTTCTAGGGGATCTAGATCCCATCAAAGACCCAAAGCAGAAAGCTGAGTCACTTGCCTCAGTGATAGTGGCACTAACCCCAAGTGATAGTGACTCCACATAGCGGATGCCTTGAGGGGCCAACTGCCAGCCGGGGTCACAGCCCATTGGCTACCCTGCTCCCTCTCCATATCAGGAGGATAGGAAGCTCACATGCCCACTCTTTCACCTCCCAGAGCAGCCAGTCAGGCTGGAGATTCCTTTTCTGTCAGAAGTGCAAGATGTTCATTGAGGTCCCGATCAGACGCTGAAACTCAGGTCTGCCCAATAGCACAACTTAAGCTCCAAAGCTTCCCGCAGAAGCCTGAAACATGTTCTGTGTCTGTATAGCCTGTCCTTGCCTAGGATTTGTTCTTCTTTTCTGGGGAAACTACGTCTTCAAGATCTATTTCACATGCATCACAGAAAGAAGTAAAAGAAACTGAAGATACAAGCCAGTATGAATGATGGACCCCACAGGAGAAGGGCCATGCTATCACCTGCTCCTCCGTTCAGCCAACACATGCTGGACACACACTTTGCATGCAGCATTCAGCTGCCATTTTAAGCACACTCCAAGTCTTGCTGACTGATGTCTTCAGTACACACCAGAGAAACACCTCAGAATCACACAAAGACACAAACTGGCCTTTAACAACTTGCCAGTGGGCAGGCTATGAACCTCGCCAAATGCAAAGACAAAGGATGTCCAACAGGGCACAGAGATGGAGGCCATGAGAGCCACAGGGCCTCACAGAGGAACCTAAAGGTGGTAAGGAGGAGAGGTAAGGAACTGCCCCTGTGCCTCTCACCTCTTGTGCAGCTGTTCCTGGGAAAGTCATGCCCACAGCCCTACTAACACCACCTCAGTGCTGGGTGCTGCCAGCTGACAGAGCACAGAGGCAGAGACAGAAATGTTCCAAGCCACCAGCTGGACAAAGCCTCCGAATACCTAATCTTCCAGGGAATAATGAACACTTGACAAAACCGCTCTAGTATCCTGTATTCTTAGGTCGGTGACCTGTGATGGGAGAGGAGAAGAGGATGGTGAGGTCTAGGGTGAGCCAGATGCCTTACAAAAGCATTTATCTTCGACCGCCATGACAATGCTGTAAGACAGACTTTACCTCATCAATAATTGAGAAACCACGCTGCAGATAGACAATGGATTTGCTCAAGGGCACACAGCTAGTGAACTGCAAGACCAGGAATCAAATTCGGAAGTGGATAACTACAAACCCAGTGCTTTCTTGTTATTCTACATTAATCTTTCTGTATAGAGGAAAAAACCAAACAGTTGTCCTCTTCAGCTTGCAAACCAAAACACGCTACATCTTGTTTCTCTTAATAACAAAATAAATGGTGGGACCATCTACAATCCCAGCACTTGGGAGGCCAAGGCAGGTAATTACAAGTATATAGATAATCTGGGCTATGGAACAAGACCTTTTATCAGAAAAAAGAAAGAATGAAAGAAAGAGAGAAAGAAAGAAAGAACTGACATCATTTAGAAATGGGAGGTGTAACTCAGTGATACGGTGCTTGCCTAGTGTGTGTG
>PVIU01001492.1:176433-212285 GCA_004026605.1 Ondatra zibethicus | reverse complement strand
CTGTGTGGCTGGTGATGGCTGCAGTTGACTGTGCTGCGCTGTGTGGACAGTGATGGCTGTAGTTGACTGTGCTGTGCTGTGTGGCTGGTGATGGCTGCAGTTGACTGTGCTGCGCTGTGTGGACAGTGATGGCTGCAGTTGACTGTGCTGCGCTGTGTGGACAGTGATGGCTGCAGTTGACTGTGCTGCGCTGTGTGGACAGTGATGGCTGCAGTTGACTGTGTGCTGTGTGGACGGTGATGGCTGCAGTTGACTGCTGCGCTGTGTGGATGGTGATGGCTGCAGTTGACTGTACTGTGCTGTGTGGATGATGGCAGCAGTTGACTGTGCTGTGCTGTGTGGACGGTGATGGTTGCAGTTGACTGTACTGTGCTGTGTGGATGGTGATGACCGCAGTTGACTGTGCTGTGCTGTGTGGACGGTGATGGCTGCAGTTGACTGTGCTGCGTTGTGTAGATGGTGATGGTTGCAGTTGACTGTGCTGTGCTGTGTGGACAGTGATGGCTGAAGTTGACTGTACTGTGCTATGTGGACAGTGATGGCTGCAGTTGACTATGCTGTGTTGTATGGACGATGGCAGCTGCGGTTGACTATGCCGTGCTCTGTGCATGGTGAGGCAGTTCATAATGTTTAGAGAAAGGAGACAGGCATGGGAGAAGGAAGTCTTAAGGTAGAAGGGAATGGCAGTCTGGTCCAGTGTGTGCTTGCTATGAGGGAAGTGTGTGGACCAGGGAGCTGGGGAGAGTCTTCCGGGAAGCAAACACACAAAGACATGGCAGTTCTAGTGGCATCAGTAGAAAGCCCCTGGGAAGAGGCTGTGAGGCAGAGAGGTGGAGTACTCTGGTTGGTGGCTGCAGAAGGCACAGTGGGAAGGCCTGTATGAGTTCAGAGACTCCTGACTACAAGCTGTGACAATGAATTGCCTTCTATGTCTGGGCAAGTATTAAGGACAACAATGACATGTTCCACAGCAAGTTTCCAAAACCAGTGACACCAGCAGCCGTTTTGACTATGTGCCATTTGTGTTTGTTTACCCTCAGGTCCATCTGTGAGTCTGCCATGGGCAAGGCTGGCTGGTGCTAAGTATGTGGTTTCTACCAGGGTGAGAGAGAGGTTTGTTTAGGTGCCAGTAGACAGTTAAATTAAAGGCGTTAGCTAGTTGTTATGTGAGCACACGGCCAAGCCGGGGACATTGTTTTAACTTACTTAGTTGTTGTTTCCTTCCCTTGTTTATTCTTCTAAAGTGTTTATTATTGCGCCCATGTGTGTGCATGACATATATGTGTGGGCCTGTGCCTTGCTGCCTGGATGGAAGAAACCATGAGTTGTTTCTGTGCTTCCACCTCTGTGTACGTTCAGGAGCCTGTGCTCGGATTACCAGGCTTGAGTGGCTAGAGCCTTTACCCATTCTCTACTCTACTGCACCACTCAGTTCCATAACTGTCGGGAGCCAGGCCTGTCCTGTGTATTCTTCACTCGGCCAGCAAAGTGTCGGAGCCTTAGTCCCCAAACCTGAGACTGAAAATTCTCCATACAGCTTTCATATTTTTCTCTTTCTCATTTATTAAGTATTTACATAGGAAAACTCATTCCAAGTGTTATTTACTGTAGTCTAAAAAACTCTAAAAAAAACTCTGAATGTGCTTTTTCCTCTTCAGATGTTATATTTTATGTTCCATCATCTTTCTGTGTACTACTGCAGTCTCTGATTAATAAAACCCATTAAATTTTGATAATTGATTCCAATCATTACAATAAAAGACTAAGAACTATTATAGAATTATTAAATTTCAGAGCTAGAAAGAATTTTTGAATTTTAAGCTTTAATGCCCCTCCTTAATTTTCTAAGATCATCGAGGCTCAAAGGGTAAATAAAGAGACTAGGCAGATGTCAAGCTGGTAAGGTGCTAGCTTACCCAGAGCGGTGACCTGATTCAGATCGCTGGTGGCCATGCATAGGCCAGGCAATCAGGTAATGCAGAGGCACCCCTGTGATCCCCAGTGCTGGGGAGGCAGGTAGAGGATGCCTGGAGCTCCTTGACAAGCTCCAGGGTCACTGAGAGACCCTGTTTCAAAAAAAAAGGGTGGAAAGTCAGAAGAAAATACTCACGTTTGACCCCTGATCGCCATATATATATACGTACACATGGGGATGCACACTGAAGTATATATAGACATATACATATGCATAGACCCCATACATAAAAAGACGAATGAAATTTGTGAGTGTCTGTGGCAAATGTTCAGGAGCTTAGCATGGTTTATAAATTCTCACAGTACTGGCTTTCTTGCTTCCTAACAGTTGGTGATATTATACTGTAGAAGAGTTTTTTTATTATTAAGGAAAACTGAAATATTAACTATAATGAAGAAAAATTTAAACAGTTTTAAATATTCTGATTGCAATGCCATTTCTATTTATCAAAATAAAATTTTTGTGGCAGTCTCTAGGATCAGAATGGTAGCTTAGTGTTAGGGACACTAATTTTGAGTTTTTGCAAATCACATCATTAAACTGTTTCTGACTCAGACTGTCACTCATAGACGAGCCAGCTTTGGGTGTTACAAAGTGGGTCCGAAAGCCTGTCTCCCTGGGTAGCTCGGCACAGGAGACAGGTGGTGCCAGACTGGGCCCTGTGCCATGTCGAGTCCTTTGGAGACTGTCCAGTCACGAGCCTCACGGCTGGAGGTGGCTAAGTGAGGAGGGACAGCTAAGGCAGCTGCAGCCTGGGATTGGCTCGGCTTTGCGCTCCTTCTATATACTCTTCCAGCTCTCTGGTTCCCTCGACTCTGTCACTAAGGAAAACTAAAGCCAGAAGAGTTTAGTTTGGGTTCTGTTTTGCTCAAGGGAAATCTTAAAAAAGGAATTTTATATTAAGGTCTTAGTTTTTTTTGTTTAATATGTTTTTGATTATAATCAGAGAATGAGTTGTCTCTGGGCCTCATTGCTCTAGGGACGTAAGAAATAACACATTCTTTGTTTAGTCAGAATGCTGTATATTTTTATAAAATTGAGCTTTTTGGCTATCTACTTCAAATCTCTGGTATGTGTTCCTTGGCTTATGTGACCTGTCACAATTCTGAAGGTGTGAAAACAACCACCATGGTTTGATTTCAACACATTCTCTGTATTTATAGAAGGATTAACGTTAGTACCTGACTACTATATTGTTGGCTTATAAAATTTTCTTTGAAGTAATATAATTAGAATTGAATAAATGGGGAGTGACATATTTACTGGTTGATCAGGCAGAATAAGTACTGCACACGTACATACACACATTATATGTATATAAACATATATGTATATTCATGTTGTGTATTTACATATATGTGTATTTATATGCACTTGGCTTACTGAATTTACATACTGAATTATGATGGTGCTGAATTTACTGAATTACTGGCACTGAATTTGTATATAACTTGTTATGGACTATTTTATAATAAGTGTATATATATATATATTTGTGTGTGTATATATATGGACTGCTTTATATGTGTGTGTATATATATACATATATATGTACATCACAAGTTGTAAGTAAATTCAGTGCCATTTTGATGACAAACAACATTTGTTTGAAAAGGGGCCTGTTAGATTGTTTTCTGTACAGAGATCACCTAAATGGGTCTCTGTGCGGCTGTAGGTGGAACTGTCCTAAGAGGTATTGAAATAACCAGGATCTTAGAGGATGAAAATGGTGACAGGAAAGGACTGCAGCATTAAATCAGTTAACGAGATGGAAAAGGCTCGAGCGTTGTATGAAATTACTATACGGTGAGAAAGGCTGGGTTGCATTTCTCTGAGACAGGGACTTTTACTCGCTTGGTGTTTTAGCATGAGTGGTGATTTCAAAGAGGAGAGATTAGAGCTCTCTGGATGAAAGATCTAAATGGAAGTGCATGGTACTAGAAGAAATTTTAGGTGGCTATCTATGAAATTTTGAAATTGGAAAAACCCTTCCCAGACCAGGCATGCAATAGAGAAAAATAGGATTATTAGTATACGTGGTATTTTTAAAGTTCTAGCTGAATACCCCGTAAATTATCAAAATAATTTGTGACACATGACAACCAAACACTTGGTCACCACAGTCTTTAAGTGGAGAAGCATGCAGTCATAGTCATAGATGAACACACAAGGACATTCATAGGCAGTTCCTGGAAGGGAAATGTACATTTCACACTGAAGCAGTACAGTGGTCTTCCGTACAAATGGGGGCAGTAACAATCAAAGTAACAGCGTGGGAGAGTTTCACCTGTCTGAAGGGTGGGCTTTGAGAAGAGTCCTAGGGCTGACTGGGGAGAAGTGGCGCAGTGCTCACCAGCGTGGTTCACACCTCAGCCTGTCCAAGCGCAAGAGAAGTGCTGGTATGTGCATTCCCAGATTATAAACATGGTGCATAACAAGAGACTGAAAACAACCTGCACTCCATTAAAGAACAGATGAAGAAATTGTAGTACTCTGGTACTATGTGGTATCTCACATTGGTGTACAAGGTGCCTTTGGTAACAAGTACTGATTATGAATAATCTCCATGATAAGGTAGAAAAAGAACAAATGTCAGATGTGAATGATTCGCTCACACTAGGAATTGTTTGCTTATAGAGAATGGTTGGTTTGGAAGGAGAGACGCGTGCAAAGCTGTCCTTTAACTTTCTTAAATGATTTTTTCCAGTGTTCTTTCTCTCTTCCCCTTCTACCCCCAAGTGTGCATATTTTGTAGGTAACAAATGAGTTGTTGTTTTTGTTTTCCTGAGCCAGGATTTCATACTCTGGCCTTAAACTAAGTAACTAAGTCTAGCCTTGAGCTCCTGATCCTTCTGCCTGTACCTTAAGTGTTGGAATCACAGGTGTGTGTCTCTTCACTCAACTGACAAGTTGTTTTTAAAAATGTATTCTTATTTTGAACTAGTGATAGTTTGGAAGAAATGAGCTATTTTATGAATCAGCACAGGAGACGTATTTTGGGGCCAAAGCAGTCTGGCGGTGGAAGGGCATCGTGGTACCGTATTGTGAAGTTTTATTTCAGGATTGACCTACATTTCTGACATTGAGATATGTTTTCTTATCCTCTTTTGCAGTGGCAGCCGATTGGGAGGCTTGGTCACAGTGTTATGCTTCTTCTTCAATCATGGAGAGGTAGGTCGTCAGAAGGTACTTTCCCAATCACGACTGAAATGCATCTTCTTCAAACTTATGTCCTTATGTTTAATCTGTAATAGTGTTCCTTGAGAATTTGATCCTGTTATTTTGACCCAAAATTTAAATCCTGGTGTTCTCTTAAGTGACAGGAGTCTCACTAATTTGAGCAAATAGTCTGGTTTTAAAGCTGGTGGTTCTTATGCTCAAAAAGTAATTCACTTTTAAGTATCCTGTTCAGACTCTTTGCTAAGCCTATACATTTGCAATTATTCAAGGCAGTCTAAAGGTAACAACATAAAGGACATAGTTACTCGATCCACACTGCCTGGGTTTAAGTCCTTGCTATTCATTAGCATCTGTGCCACCTGAGCAAGTCAGTTAATCTGTCTGTGCATTTCTTTGCTTTGTAAATAGGATCATGGCCTTACTCATCTCTTATTGCATAAATCAGATGAACTCATATATATAAAGTGCCTAGTACAGGGTTTAAAAAATAAAGTGCCATATGCTTTTTAGCCCAGAATAGTAGTTTTATTTATTACTATAGTCTTCAGATAAAATTTTAATAAATTCAAATTTTCAATGAATTTCTTCCTCTGAGTTAACCATATCGGTAAATGAATTATCCAGTAATATGTCTATCCAGGCCTCTCATGGAGATTATTATAAGGGGAGGAAAAAGATGTGTGAGATGCTGCATCTTTTGTCTTCATGCCGCAAGTGTCTGCAGTCTTTGGACATCTACTGGTTTAAAGAGCAATGCTACACAAACTGCTGTCAGTGTGAACTGCTAGCCAGTCGCTCACGGATTCTCACTGATGGGTACTCACTGTTTAGAATCACAGAAATGCGGAGTAGAGGGCCTTTGGGTAGAGCATTTGACCTGTGGGTGCCCTGCAGCAGCAGCAGTGCATTTGCAGTAATGTGAGACTGAGCCAAGAGGAGGATTTGGCTCTTTCCTGGCTGTGGACATGGCACATTGTAATAGGCTGGATTGTGGGCAGATTCTATGAGAATGGTGTCCGAAATGGGAAGTAACTGCTTAATAATGCAAGAAAGGAGCATTGTATGTTAAGAGTAGGATGCTGGGGCACGGAGATATTGAATATGTAGATCCAGATGCAGCAAGAAAGGCACTGTTGTTGAGCACAGAGGACCGTTGTGCCCCTCACGGTCCCTAGGCTATTAGTTCCCCTCCTAATGTTTTTCTTACAGTCTTGATGCTCAAGTAGCAAGAGCATTATTTCTTAGAATTTTCAGTTTTAAAAGTAGAATTCAGATTAGTCGGTTTTTTTTTTAGGTTGATGGATTTTTCCTCTTGACATTTTTCAGCTGTTTAAAACATGCTCATTTGGGTATCATTTTCCTAGGAAAAGGTACATGAAATAATTAAAATTAGAATATTAGAATTTTCGCTTTATGGAAATGACCAATTAGTTGTTATGTTCTATTTAGCTAGAATAGGGCAGAAAAGCAACATTTTTATATGACATTAAAATCTAGAGCATATATAATAGTTTTGTTCGTATTGGTGAGAATTCAGGCAATTAAAAAATATACTATAAATTTACCATTTGGCTTTCAGATTATGACAGCTGTAGTCCCTGCTTTCTTCTAATCTTTTAAAACTATCTCTAGCTGGGTGCGTACTTTTCGTCTCAGCACTCAAGAGGCAAGAAAGTGGATCTCTGAAGCTTGAGGCCAGCCTGGTCTACATAGAGAATTTTAGGCCAGTCAGGGCTACACAGTGAGGTTTTGTCAAATAAATGAATGGTGAATGAATGTATGCTTCTAAAGTATCTGATTTTTGTATTACAGAAATGATCTACTCTGCTCATACCTATTAATGCATCTAGCCACTTTTGTAGAACCTTGCTCAGTGAAATTGCTATTGGTTATTAATCAGTACCTTTCTTTTTAGAATTTTATTTGTTTATTCAGTGAGTGTGTTGGGGGTGCATCTGGCATGGCATTCATGAAGGTCATCGGGCAGCTTTCTGGCATCCATTCCCTCTTACCCTGTATACTCTGGGGATCAAATGTAGATTGTCAGGGTTGGCAGCAGGAGCTGCTACCTTCTGAGCCATCTTGCTGCCCTTGTACTTCACTTTCTTAGAAGAGATCCTTAGTCACAGGAGGGAATTATTCATATACCAAAACATAGTTGTGGCTTGTTAGTTACTTTTAGATTCTATTTTCATTAATTAGTTGTCTCATTGGTACATCATATTTGGCATATTATAATTTTTTCCACAGATGATATTACAAAGAAATTTTTGCCTTAACAAAGGAACTGTACAATGCATAGGGCAGGGGATATTGCTTGAGTAAGATCATGTTTACCTTCACTCTCATTTACCAGTTATTTTAAAAAATATCTTTTAAAGTTTTCATTTGTGTGTCTTTGTGTATTTGTAAGTGTGTTCATGTTCATATGGCATACACCACGTATGAAAGTCTGAACAAGTTGCAGAAGTTGGCTTTCTCCTTCTCCATGTGGGTTCTGGACATTGAACTCAGGTTATGAACTCAGGATTGGGGCAAGTTTAAGCATTTACCTGATGAACCATCTCGCTAGCTCTTCATTTACCAGTTTTCACTCCTGCTTTCTCTTACTGCTCTGTACACACCTTACCCGGACAGGCATTTCCCTGCTCCCTTTGGATATGAGGTGCAGGCCTGTTGGCATCTTCCCTTACACACCTTGCAATATGTTGCCTGAAGCTCCTCCACTGTCATGACTCATAGTCCACAGTCAACTTTCCAGTTATCCCAGTCAGTTCCTTTATGCTTGTGGTTTGGATGCAGAGTTTAAGACCACACATGGCTCCTAGTTGCCGTTTTATCTGGAATGCTTCTTCTAGTACAGGTCTTCCTCTGTCCAACCAAGTGGGCACTCTTTTAAGAACTCACACCTACTGCTTTGTAAAGACTCCACGATTCCGACTTGTCGGTTTCCTCATCAGCAGGTCCCAATTAGAAAGTTTTCCAAGACTGTAGCAGATATATCATTTTTATTGCAATACATTGAGTCTTATGAGACCAGTTGGCCACATTATTGGATTTCTTCAAGCAGTCCTCCCATGGTTCTGGTGGTAGAAGTCAGTTTATCTGTTGGGAAGATGTTCCTTTCTTTTTTACAACAGTAAGTAATGTATGTCTTGATGTTTTGAGATATAGAATGTCTCGTTTCCTTAAAGTATATTACCAAATGCCCACATCATTGGTGGTCACTGCCTGAGTCATTTTCTCTGTTGTCACTTGAAAACAGCAGTTTCCTAATTCTCTTATTTTATCTGTGATTAATAATTGATGTTCTATAAAGACAAATCTTTTACTTTTTTTTTTTACCATTACTATATATTTGGGTTCTTTTTATATGTAGTGTTCTATAACCTGTCATCATAATTCTTGATGTTCAGATCATTACAGATTCAATAACAACCTTGACTTTAAATGTTAAATAATTTATATATATTAATATCCCATGTGGTAACTGTCAAGCGGAACAGATTTTTCCCAATTATATAGCCACTCTCTAGACCACCAGTGGTTCTCAACCTCCTTAACGCTCTGACACTCATGCTGTGGTGACCCTCAGTCAGAAAATTATGTTGTTGTTACTTCGTAGCTGTAATTTTACTATTATGAATCATAATGTAGATATCTGATATGTGATCCCAAGGGGTTGCAACACACGGGTTGAGAATCACTACTCTAGTAAGATACAGATGGCTTTAGCCCTCAGCAGGCATTTCCATGACCTTTTCCAATCTACACTCCTAACTTCCTCCAAGGGAAATAACTCCTGTCTCTGTCATTATTGATGGGTTTGGTACTTTTGAGACTTTACAGAAATGGATTCCTACTTTCTTTTTTGAAGTAGTATTTTTTTCTTTGAAAATTTCTTACATATATATGGTGTATCTTAGTTATGTCTACCTGACCTCCAGCTCCCCCTAGAAACTTCCAGCATGTCTCCCTTCCCACTTCATTGCTCTTTTAAATTATTATTATTGCTATTATTATTATTATTAATTTAGTCCACTGAGTACAATCAGAGCTGCCCACAAGTGCATGGGTGTGAGGCATTGGCAACTTAGCAACTTAGCACCCTCCAGAAAAGCGACTTGCCTTCACCTAGCAGTAGCTCCTTAGCTAGGTATGGGGCCTTGGGAGCCCCTCCCACATTCATGCTGGAATCTTTAACTGGACTGTGCAGGTAGCCATAGCTGCTATGACTTTGTGTGTATAGTATCTAGAAGACTGCTTGATAGCATTTCTCCCGATCCTCCAGCTCACATCCTCTTACACGGTGACCCCTGGGCCTTGGGGGTAGGGACAAGTTGATTTAGACGCCCCATAAAACAACTTGGTGCTTGTAGTCTCTTACTCTTAGCACTTTGAACAATTACGGGTCTTACCTAACCATTACCTACACACAATAAGAATCCTCTGCCATACTTGAGACTAGCACAAATCTGTGGGTGTGAACATAAATATTTATAAGGCAGTTTGCCAGTATGAACATTTAGCAAAACAACATCACTGGTTTCTATTGTAGGTCTGTGACTTGTATAGCCTTCAGGTTTGGTTTGGTTTACAGAACCTAATGGTTAATCCCATGACAGTCATTCCACTACTGCAACAGTGAACACACTGGCCTGCCAGCTTGGTATTGGTATTGTAGCATACAGGATTAAGCACTGGATAAAGCTATTGGTGCATTTTCTTCCCCAGTACCCTGTATAGTACCTTTGAGCACTACCTGAATGGCTAGCCATCCAGGAGAGAGTTTCATGGTCAGTTCAAGCTTGTTTTCCCTCTGCCCTTTAAGTAGGAGGGAAATACTAGAGGCAGAAAAGTTGAAGCAGGTCTAGAGCGATGGGGATGGGGAATTTGGGGCGGGGGGAAGGAAGGGCAACCAAAATGAAGTGTGTATGAAAAAGCTATATGGAAATCTATGTTCGTGTATCTCAAGTAAAAAAGATAAGATGGTAGAACACATGTAACGTCAAGGAATGGGAGGATATTTGGGGCAGGGAACAGGGTAAATGAGGGTTATAGGATGGGTTATCTGAAACTAAGGATTTATGAAGAAAACTTAGTACTTGGTAAGCTATTAACATTATAGTTACAATATTTAAAGGAGCTTGAGCAGAGGTGCCTCCATGTATAAACAGTGCTGCTTCCAGAAGACAGATGTGTACTCGTAGATGCAAATCTCAGAGTTTGGCCCAGGTCACCTTCCCACTAGTTTGACCAGGGAGGCCCCACAGACACCCAAAACAATCTAGACTTTTGCCATTGTTCTTGCTCACTTGCCAGCTAGATAGTAAGATCCTGCTGCTAGATTCATACTTTCCTGTGCTTGCCTTCTTCCTCTCAACCTATGTCTATGGTATTTATTTACCCATATTGTCCTCTGAAAGTACCAACTCTCACTTCCATCAGCATAGTACAGGAATCCAGTTTCCTTTCCATCCTTCTGAGTGAGTGCAGGAATAGCTTGTGCACTTTCCCAGTTGGTTCTGATACAGAGTACTTCCATATCGTGTTTCTCTTTTCTGAAGTGTCTATTAAGTCCTTGCCCATACAGGTCTGAGTTCTTTCTTTTGCTATGTGGAAGCTGCAAGAATGCTGCAGTTCTTGTGAGCATCTCATAGCTGCAACATTTTGCTTTCTTCATGCAGTGTCTGTGTGTTTTGTTTTGTGAGCCCCTCAATGAATTTAGCCAGGAACTTCTGCATTACTGTGTATCTGAAACTTCTCATTTGAACCTGGTGGGTTCATCGAGTACACAACTAAAGACATTGACTGATCTTTTCCCAGGACTTTCAGTAGCCACTAGTGCAGCAGAGAGAAGGGCCCCATGAGCCCCTCCAAGATTTGTGATCGGCTGCTGACTGGCCCAGCTTTGTTTAGGCAAGGCAGGGAGCCATAATTGCAGTGGCTACTCATGCACAGAGGACAACTTTTAATAGCCTTTCTCCTTGTCTTGTGGCTCTTAAGTTCTTCCCATACTGTCTTCCAGGATGTTCTCTGAGCCCCAGCAGAGGTCATAAATGTCCTTTTTAGGGCAGAGCAGTCAGTTTTCACTTTATGGCAGCCCTGTGTCTACATTCAGTGCTGGTAATGGCATCAAGAGCTTCTCTAGAAAAGGCTGGGGCATTTCACTTCTTTTGATACTTTCTTTCAGTCTTTGAACACTTTCTGGTTTAAAGGATGCCTCAGGATAACCTTGTCTCAAGATACAAGACCAACCTTTTCCACAGAGTCTTGATCCTATTGGGGGAAAATGGTATTTAGAGATCACAGTTTGAACTGTAAGCACTTGCATCTCCTCCAGCACTGAGCATCTCTCTGCTAAGAACAGTCTTACCTCTAGCTGTTTGGAAATACAGCTTGTTGTAACCAGTACTAACTAACTTGTAGCCCTTTTATTCTCAGGTGTATCTCCAAAGGAAATAAAACTTTTATCAAAAGTTACCCACACTCCTATGTTTACTACAGCATTAGTCACAGTGCCCAAGATAGAGAATCAGCAACAGTTGTTTACTGCTGGACAAATTAGTGAGGACAGAATGATGGCCATATGCTCTATATGTGTCTTGAGTCTCATGCGTCTTTTCCCAACAATACCTCTCCCTTTGCAGTGTTTCTGTGTAGAGAAAACTCAGCAGCATGTTTGCAGTGCACCATTTAAGGTTCACATGGGAATAGTTTGTGTTTGTTGATAGCACCCTGCACCTTGTACCTGGAGTGGGTGCATTCTCTGGCCTGTTTGTTTTTCAGTGTACCCGAGTGATGTGGACGCCTCCTCTCCGGGAAAGCTTCTCATATCCGTTCCTTGTACTTCAGATGTTGCTTGTGACTCATATCCTGAGGTAACTTTCACTGATTCTGCTCTTGGGGTTTTATTTTCCCCTAACTTAAACTAGAAGCTACAAGTTTTACTTTAAAAGAATGTCTTAAGTTTCCTTAGTAAGACTGACACAGTTAAAACTAAGGTGATCTTTTATTGAATGAATAAAGATTAAAATTTTAAAGTATTTTGTAAAAAATGTAACTTTGAAAACTACTTAGTACCACAGACCTGTCCTCCAGATCTCTTTTTCTTTGGTGTTCACAGCAATTGCTTAGATGAGCAAACCCAGTTTTACTTATACTGCTCCATATTTCCTAGTCTTTCTCTTGTACCATGTCAGTTGCCAAGAGAAGGAAGAGGCTGGCCATGCTGAGCCTCATCCTGTAGGATTCAGTCCTCTGGAACAAGAAGAATTCATAGACTCATCATTGGGAGCCCTGAAACATGTTGAAAGTCTAGATATCAAATAGTAGTGGTAGAAAGAAACAGCGTACATACACTAAAGATATGCTAGGTGAATTCCCGTTAGAAATCTAGAATTGAATTAGACTTAGTTAAGAGCCCAGACAGGTTTAAGTACCACTGAAAAAGAATAAAAGCAGCTTTTCTTTCAGTGGATTCATGCTGAGTTTAGACATGCATTACCTTGATCCAGAATGCAAACATAGAATACAGTCTGTGAAAAACAGGTCAAAGCTTGTAAAAATTTGAAGCTATCTTAGTCTAAGAACTCCACTTAGTGGTCTGCTGAATTTGGAAGACTGACGATGAAGGTTGCTGTGCTAAACCCTTTTCGGCATTTGCCTCTATAATGTACTTAGAAGTCAGGGCCTGTGCACAGCATCCTGTGTCTCTTGTAGTCTCATCAGATAGACCTTTCACAGGTCAAACGAGCAGTGGCTTTTATATTGTGAGCTTTTAAAAGTCCACATACCTCCCGCAAAATAATCCACTGGGCAAGAGAATGCCCATGCCTCAACTCCTGACAGTGTGCTGTCCTAATTGGATAAAGAAGACACAAAAGAGAGTGACTGCCAAACCTTGCCCAGACAAGGAAAGATAGTCCTTCAAAAACCCTGCTTTATAGAAAAGTCTGTCAGATATTCTAGGCCTGTAGGCTGAAGACAGATACCCCAATATTGCAGAGGAACTTTGATTGACTGTCCAGGCAGCTGTCTGTTTTTGTTATTTCTCACAATTTTTTGAATTCTCCTTGTTCACATTTCCTGCTTACTCAGTTAATAGTATTCCTGCTTGGGTCTCTGAGGGAGTTGAGGACTAGATAGCTATAGTTTTCCTTGTTACCAGACTCAGAAAAGAAACTCACTAAAGATGTGTAAAGTATATAAAGTTGAGAGACATCCAAAGATAGTTTTGGATGGTAATGCAAATTATGATAGGAAATAAATTAGGTACACAACTTTGAACCCACAAAGGTAGAATAGATAATGGAGTATTTTCTCAGAATTTGTCAAATGTAAATGGACTAGGCATCATTGATGTACTTATTGTATATAGTTATTGTACTTATCATATACTTTTCTTATATTAGTTATAACATCTTTTTATTTTAGACAAAAAGTGGAAAGTGTAGTGATATTTTGTTTGTGTTTTAACAAATAAAGCTTATCTGAAGATCAGAGTACAGACCTAAGTCACTAGAGGCCAGGTGTGGTGGCTTACACCTTTAATCCTAGTACTTGGAGGTCTCATGCCTTTAATCCCAGCACTAGGTAGGTGGAGTCAGGAAGGGGTATGGCTGGGCAGAGAGAGGAATATAAGGCCAGAGGAGACAGGAGCTCAGTGTAGTCTGGAGATGTAGTCTGAGGATGCAATCCGAGGTGCAGTCTGAAGTAGTCAGTCAGAGGAAGCAGTCTGAGGACAGGATTGCCTCTTTGGTCTGAGCATCAGTAGAGTTAAAGGTCTCTCTACGGCTGGCCTCCCTTATTCTCTAATCCTTCAACTTTCACCCCCTAATATCTCACTCTGGGTTTTATTATTAAGACAATTAGAATTTGTGTTACACCCCTAAGTCCTTGACTATTATAGGTTTGGGCATTTCTTTTTACCTCCAGATGTGGTCCAGTCCTGCCTGCTTGCTTCTGGGACTGAGAGAAAAGACTTCTGTGCACTCTGGAGGGAGTGCTGCACTGCAAGCCTGCCTCAGCTCACCCACAGGAGCCATTTCCACATCCACAAGGCCATTCTTGCCTTTCCCCCATGTGTGGAGGCACTGGACTGTTCAGGAGTGTCTATCTGGTCACTTCTGTTTCTGCTTCTGTTGAGTCTGATGAGAATGAATGAGCCTCTCATTTTCGTTCTCCCTTCCTCTCTCCCTCCTTTATTCCCCACCTCCCTCCCTCTCATGAGCTGTGGATGGGTAGCAGCTGAGAGGCTGAATCCGTGTAGATTGGTACTTACAGCCTTGTATCTGTCTGGGCAGAGGGCCCAATCTGCAGGCTCTGGCAGGGCTATACCCTTCCTAGGACCTTTCAAAAGAATCAGTTTCCCTGATTCCGCAGCTCTCCTTTGTATATTGGCTCCTTTTAAATCATGAAAGCCAGCAATGGAGAACTGGGCCCTTCCTTCCCCACATTTACTCTGCTTCCTTCTACTTCCAAGAACCTTGTAATTGCCCTCTGTTCACCAGGATAACCTGCATCCTCTTCCTGTCCTTGGGCTAGGTGACCAGAAATCGTCTCTCTGCCTGAGCGCCCTCTTCCCCTTTGCCATGTCCTATAACTTCCTCATGGGCTCAAGGATTCAGACACATTCTGCCCAGGGCTGCTCCTGTTCCCGTGGCCTCCTTTTTCTGGGGTTACTCTCTGAGTTTTTCACATGCTGTGGCATGTGCTCCCCACCACCTCTTTGAGGGCAGGAATACTTTAAAAATGAGGTTAGCAAGGGTTTTAGTTTAACAAATTGATTTGCAGTCTAGAATTGTGTTTTTGAAATCCAGGTTTACAGATTCCCCCCAGTGCCACAGCATCTGTTTTTTCTCAATTGTTCTTAGTAATGTTTTTGTTTTCGTTTCTGCTGTCCAAAGCTAGTAGTGTATTGATCACTGCCAGCTGGAATTTCTTTGGTTTCTTTTGATTCTTATCTTCTCTTGAGTGCATTCTGTATGCAGCTTCCAGGTTAGTGTTACATTCTATCCCTAAATTCATAGTTTCCCTTGTTAAGTATAAAATGAAAATCAAGCCTCATATTCAAAAGGAATAGAAAACTGCTTTATTTCACAGAGTGGTATTCCCACCTCTTGAGTGTGATCTATCGTATTAGAAGTAGTGTTCTCTGTGGTGCAGCCCATTCATGCGATGGGAAGCACATGGGTGAAGCTGAAGCTTCACAGACTAGAGCCCTGTTCTGCACGGTGCAGCCAGCGTGTTCTGTCTTTTCTGCTTCATCAAAAGTACTGGCTTTCATCTGGTTACTTGATTCTGTAAGGTTGTCTGGAGTTTAATACTTGGGTTAGTTTCTCAGGAAAGAAGTAGTCGAGGAAGGCAGCGATGGTGGTGTCCCCGTATTGCCTACTTCTCCCCTCAGTGTGCTAGTCTGCACACGCTACTTCTGTGAAGACGATGGCAAACTTAGGCTTGGCATCAGCTCATATGCAGGAGTAAATGCTGTTCCCGAAAGTCTCCTAAAGTACTAGCTGGTCCTAACATGACACCCCTAATGGTGGTTCCAGCACAGCCCCTTCCTTTGCCTCTCCTTCTCTTTTCCAAGGTGCATCCACAAAAGACTGGCCTTTATGCTACTTTACCTCACTCACTCTTACCCAGCATCTCATGCCTGCCGTGTTTGACTGTACACTGCTTAGCTTATAGAATGTGCCACTTTGTCATTTCTTCTAGACACTCCCTTACTTTTCCAACTAATGGATCTATTGACTTAACTTTTAAGAAGTCTTATTATAAATTCACTAAAATATAATGTGAAGAAAAGTAATGACTGTATTCACCTGGCCTGCCTCCCTTTATTTGGCAGGGCTTGTGGTTTTGCAGTAATAATAGGTATTTACATTTTATAGAAAATTATTATAATAGAAAATCAGAAGGTATAATTTCTAACCCATTGGTTCATCTTGCATGCAGTTTATGTGAAACCCAGGTCCTGTTTGTGATTCTGATTGGCAGCAGTTTGGAGCTGTGCTGGGCTGTTTTGTGGTTAAACCTCCTGATATTTATCTTTTCAAGGGCTGCAAAACTTCACAGAGGGAGCTTGACTGCGCTCTGCATTTCCAATGTGTTCTTCATGCTTCCTTGGCAGTTTGCCCAGTTCGTGCTTCTTACTCAGGTAAGGTGGGCACATTTTAAAACTGGCGGATTTGGGCTTAGTGCTGCTGTTTTTGTAAGGTCATCTGTATAAAATTGTAACCAAGATTTCCTTGTTATTTTTTGAGAATTTCATATGTGAGTACTGCATTAATACCTTTCTCCTACTCTCCATCCAACTCCTCCCATGTCCACTTTTCAGATTCATGCTCTTTTATTACTTTTGTATTGATGTTACACACACACACACACACACACACACACACACACACACACATACACACACATACACTTAGAAATACACTCTGCAGTGTTTATCAGGAACACCTGATGTATATATGTACTTGGGCTGACTGCCCATCTGTCTTCATTCCTGGAGCAGACCGATTCTTCCTGTTTCATGAGTCTGAAGATATTTCTTGTTCATTTTTTTAAAGAACATTCAGAGTACAAATCTTTGCGAGATTAATTTATTAATGGATATTATTACTTACTAGTAAAACCAAGTTTATAAGAATGCTTATCTTTGTTATTCCATAATTATTAGAGGGCTAAAAAGAAAACTAGTGGTCAGCCTAAAGTACTTCTCTTGAGGAAAATATGTTTCTTCTATGAATAGTTCCATAAATATTTTACTAACATTCAAGCATATACATTATTTATTTGGATCAAATCCATTCCTCTCATTCCCTTCCCTTGAATTCCTCTCCTTTTCTCCCTACTACCACTTTTCCCTCCCAGTTTGTGTGCTTGTATACTCACATGCCCCCACTTCATGTGCTCAGCCCTGCCCCATGCCAGCTGAATGCCTCAGTTCTGTCTTTATGTGCATGAGTGTGCGATCATCAACCCAAGAAAAGCCTCTCAGGGCCCTGAATCTCTGAAGGAAACTGACTGCCTCTAGTCATCAATTGCCAATAGATCTTCCAATAAGGGTGAGACTTCAAGAACTCCTTTTCAATCCATTGTGGGATTTTTGCTGGGGCTGCCTTAAATCATTACATGAAGAATCAGTATGTGTGGGATAGTATAAATGGAGGCTTTTCTGTCCCACCTGATCCCTCAACCGCCTTTAAAGCAATCACTCAGAGGCTTAATAATTACAAACATTTTGGCCTATTAACTCAGGCTTTTTACTAACTAACTCTTACAACTTAAATTAACCCATTTCTATTAGTCTATATTTTACCATGAGGCTTACAGCTTGTTAACTCACATCTTGCTTCCCCAGTGGTTGCTGGCATCTCCCTCACTCTGCCCTTTTTCTCCCTGTATCTCTGCTTGGATTTCCCACTGGCTCTATTCTGCCTGACTACTAGCCGAATTAGCTTTTTTATTAACCAATGATAATAAAACATACAGCATATACAGGGGTTATCTCTTAGCACAGCATGCTAAGAGAATGAGCAGGCAATAAGTTCATGTATTATGTGGCTCCCCTAGCAGTCTGCAGTTACCATCTTTCCATGTGTTCCTGCGTCTCTCTTCTGGGTTTATAAAGCAAGGAGCTCTCTGAGAGAGGAAGGTTTTGTAGGCTCAGTTTTTTTTTATACGTGCTGTTTATGAAATTATGCTTGCCATACTTATATAACACTATTGGAGAGAAGCTTTAAGTACTCAGATGCCTTGCCTCAGAAATAAAGGCATATCTGGATTTGAGTTTTAACTATTTACTAACTTCTTAGGCAAAACAAAAGAAATTAACAAATACCCCAGAAAGACAAAAAAAGAAAACAACAATTTTAGCTTTTCTTCGTTCCAGATTTATCATTTCTGAAACAAAGGAATGAAAGTGCTCACTTTTTGAGGTTGGTTTAGCATCAGATATTAGTATATATACATACTCAGCCAGATGTCAGTGAAGTCAACTGTTTTGATTTGTTTTACATTTTAAACAGAATCTTGGTGGCCTCAAAGTGATGGTCCTCTAGCTGTGGACTCCTAGTTGCTAGGTTCACAGCCGCTCCATCCACTGGGCCTCACTAATTGCTCTTTTCATTATTTAAAAACCAAAAGTCAGTTGGGTTTATGTACATCTTCTTTGAACAGATCTTTGGGATTTGTTTTTCTTCTTCGGTTTGATTCTATTTAAATTCATTGTATGGGCTGAGTTATCCTTGGAATCCTGAAATTGTGCCCTGTAGTGATCTGTGCGTGGCTTGGCTCTGGGGGTGAGAAGGGGCCTTTCGGTTGCTTCCAGGCAGTGGGATATCCTGCACTAAGTGGGGAGTGGAGGCGAATGAGGAAAGGAGTAGGTGTGTCCTGCCTCTCAGGGGCTAATGCGCACACCTGTTCTGCCCACAGTCGTCGCATCAGGCTAGTCACCCTGGAGCCTGGGTAGCTGGGAGAAGAAACCGTGGTTTTCTTATCAGTAGGAACATTTGCTGTAGAGGACTTAGAAATTAAAAGATCAAACAAAAAAAGCTTAATAGTTGGAACATAGGTTATATGCAGATATTTACCTGTTAGGCAGTGTTTCCTTTTTGTATGTGAAGAGGTGCAGAATTTAATTTGAATGACTTCCCCTTGAAAAGGGTAGAGAGACACCGTCTGACATGGTATCTCCCTACATGAGCTAGAGTATCATTTAATCAGTGAATCCATCTAAATCTAGTAATTTTAGAATTCGTGATAAATCTGAGAATTTTAGAATTCTTCATAAAAGATTTTCTTCAAGTGGAAAAGAAAGTTATATGTATTATTCTTTTAAATATGAAACTTGACAAATTTTGATTGCAACTAGCCTGTGAGCATTTATTTGAATTATTCATAATGCTAATGGAGGTGACAAACAGGAAGACTTAATGTGTTTTTGTATAAATACACATCACCTAATTACTTTTTAGTTTACTGTGATTTCTGCAATTATGTCTTAGTGGTCATGTTGTAATTATATTTTCAAGTGTTTGATTGGCTAGAGGACATTTTAATTGTATGTATTGATAGTAGAGCCAGCCCGATATGAAAACGAGTGTTGTTTTGGACTCTCCACAGAGTAGAAAATTCTTGCATATTAGGAAAGCAGTATAAGTGGAATATCAATTAATAATCATATTCAATAATAAATTTTCAGTTGGAAGGAAAACTAAGACACTCTGTATAAAGATAATTTGATATAATAAATTAATCTTGTCTTTATTCTTGTTACTACTTGTTTTATGTATGTATATATGATTTTTATTTTTAACATAATTTCTTTTGATTTCAGATTTCATCATTATTTGCAGTATATGTTGTGGGATACATTGATATATGTAAATTACGGAAGATCATTTATATACACATGGTAATGCTTTTTGTTTATTTTCTACTTAGTGTGACCTTAATAAACTCCTGATTGATACCTGATTTGTTCATTAATGAAGCAGGTTTCAACATGATTCTTTCATGAGCGTAAGTGTCGTCCAAACACTGATAACAGTTGACCTTGTTAAATAAACTACCAAGGAAGTTTTAATTTGGATTTTACTATCTTGTTGACCCTGTGCCCAGCCTACCTGTGAACGGCGAACAGGAGGTGGTGCACTGTGTGCCTGTGGAGCTGCCTCTTAGAGTGAAGTGGAATATCCGCTCACTGGGCACGCGAGACATGCACAGGTCCAGAACTGCAGAGCTCTCAGTATTTGTGCTGCTGACCTAGTCAAGAGGGAAAATTGGAAATATAATGCTTCCTAGAAAGTGATTAAAAATGAAAGAATGAAAAACCTAAGAGAGTAGGGCGTATCAAGAGTACAAAGCCAGGGGAAGGCAGGGAGGCTGTGAAGAAGGAACAGAACAGAGAGAGGAGGGCAGACAGGCAATGACTTTACAGCAAACACTGATCTGGGATGGTAAACAGCTAGAGGAAGCCTCAAGACAGTATGGTTGATGCTGGTTGTGCTTTGAAAGCATTTGTCTTCTCCTTGCCACTCCTCCTTTTACACTTAAAGTTACTGTTTTCTTCCTCCAGGGATCTTAATGTCGTTTCACTGGACCATAATTGCCTTTTCTTTTCTTTTTCTTTGTTTTTTTAACTTATTAGATTAAAAAAAATACCAATCCAAGTTCCCACTCCCTCCCCTCCTCCCATTCCCTCCACACATCCTCCCACCCCACCCCCATCTAATCCTCAGAGAGGGTAAGGCACATTGCTTTGGGGAAGGTCCAAGGCCCTCACTACTATAACTAAGCTGAGCAAGGCATCCATCCAAAGAGAATAGGATCCCAAAAAGCCCGTACATGCAGTAGGGAGAAATCCCAGTGCCACTGCCAGTAGCCCTGCAGCCGGCCCCAGCCATGCAACTGTCAACCACATTCAGAGGGACTAGTTTGGTCCTATGCTTCCTTCCCAGTCCGGCTGGAGTTGGTGAACTCCTATTAGCTCAGGTAAGCTGTTTCAGTGGGTGAACCCATCATGGTCTTGACCTCTTTGCTCATATTCTCATTCCTTCCACTCTTCAACTGAACTTTGGGAGCTCAGTCCATCCAGTGCTCCAATGTGGGTCTCTGCCTCTGTTTCCATCAGTTGCTAGATGAAGGTTCTATGGTGATATTTAAGATAATCATCAGTCTGATTACAGGGCAAGGCAAGATCAGGCACCCTCTCCTTTATTGCTTAGGGTCTTAGCTGGGGTCATCCTTGTGGATTCCTGGGAATTTCAGTGGAGCCAGGTTTCTGCTAACCATATATAATGGCTCCCTCAAACAAGGTATCTCTTTCCTTATTCTCATCTCTGTTCTTCCTCCATCTCAACTATCCCATTCTCTCAAGTACTCCTCAACCCTCCCCTTCAGTCCTCCTCTTCACCTTCTACCCTCCCTTCTCCCCCCACCGCCATGCTCCCAATTTTGTCAGGCAATCTTGTCTGTTTCCAATTTCCAACTGGATCTATATATGTTTTTCTTTAGGTTCACCTTATTACTTAGCTTCTCTAGGATCAT
Organism: Ondatra zibethicus; assembly: GCA_004026605.1. Lineage (NCBI taxonomy): Eukaryota > Metazoa > Chordata > Mammalia > Rodentia > Cricetidae > Ondatra > Ondatra zibethicus. The sequence goes on along the minus strand of PVIU01001492.1, from coordinate 191,071 downwards.
AAACTATAGCAAAGGAGACAGTCAGTAAGACAAAAAGGCAGCCTACTGAATGGGAAAAGATCTTCACCAACCCCACATCAAACAAAGGACTGATCTCCAAAATATATAAAGAACTCAAGGAATTAGACATTAAAATTCTAAATCACCCAGTTAAAAAATGGGGTACTGAACTAAACAGAGAATTCTCAACAGAAGAATCTCAAATGACCAAAAGATACTTAAGGATGTGTTCAACATCCTTGGCTATCAGGGAAATGCAAATCAAAACAACTCTGAGATACCATCTTCTACCTGTCAGAATGGCTAAGTTCAAAAACACTAATAACAGCTTATGCTGGAGAGGATGTAGAGTAAGGGGAACACTCATCCATTGCTGGTGGGAATGCAAACTTGTGCAACCACTTTGGAAATCAGTATGGCAGTTTCTTAGAAAATTGTGACTCAACCTACCTCAGGATCTAGCAATACCACTCTTGGGCATATACCCAAAAGATGCTCAATTATACTGTAAAGTTTAACTGTGTTCATAGCAGCATTATTTGTAATAGCCAGAACCTGGAAACAACCTAGATGCCCCTCAACTGAAGAATGGATAAAGAAAATGTGGCACATTTATACATTAAAGTACTACTCACTATCCTGAGTGAGGTAACCCAGAGCCAAAAAGATGAATATGATATGTACTCACTCATAAGTGGATACTAGCTATAATCAAAGGACATTACCTTTCCTTTTCTTATAGTTGACACTTAGGGATGTTGATATGTTTGGTTATAGGAAGCTTATGAATAAAGATGTAATGTTAATGAGCATGAGACTACCATCCTAGCAAAGCATAGGGGCAAAGCACCTCTTTAGGGGGTGAGCACTGTGCTCTCTGAGCCGTAACTGAGTGCCTTTCCTTCTGTTTGCTGTGTGGATGTTTTAGAATAGCCAGTGTGTTTGTGGACTAGGAACCTAGTTTTTCGGCCTGATGTAAATGACTTTTTTCTGAGACTGGTTTGCTCTCAGGTTTCTGGGATTTGCATGTTACTAAGTTCACAAAGCTCCACTACTATGTATTTTCCATTGTAAATAAAACAGTTTATTTCTGTGTTTCTGAAGTTCTTGCTGCCAGTACTATCTTTCCATTAGGAAGTAATGGTGTGTAGTCTTACTCCTGTCTCCTGGGGCATGTGTACGGCATTTCTTGGGAGTCTTTACCTAGTACTATATTTCCCCCATGCTAAGTTATGCACATGTTCATCTTTGTAACTGCTAAATCATTTATATGAGAGAATTTAAAATAGCAGTGTGTAGTGACACTCATGACACTCCCATTTAATTTTATTTAAATATAATGTCTGATTATGTGAAATAGTGTAATGCAATTATAGTTTACATTTTCTCTTTTTTCCCATGAATCTGTGCATCTTTGGTATGTTTAGTCACCTCCTGTTTTCATTTCTGAGCCTTTCCTGCTCAGATCTTTTTGCAGTTTTTCTCTTATGTTAGAGAGATGGGATCTCTTTGATTCTGATAGGTAGAATCCATTGTTTATATTCTGTTTGTTATGTGAATTACTCTAGGTTCATTCCACTATTCTTTGTGACTTCTTTTTTAGCATGCTTTCATCATGCTTTGACTTCTTTTCAAAAGAAATAACAATACATTTTATAAAGAGCTTTTCTTCCTCTGCCAATTGATCCTATGTGATTCCCTCTTCAATCTGTGTTACAGTGAAGTCACATTAAAACAAGCAAAGACCTTCATTTGGCAGTGGTGGGAGGGGATGCTAGGCATAATTTCTAACTATTGTTACATTTTTACTTATCTATAAATTCTAAAGTTTAACTTAATTTTCTTTTATTTTTCTTTTCTTAAATATACTTATTTTTCTTCCCAAACTGAAGTCTTTTACTTTGAAGTACAATTCAGAATAAAGGCCAGCGTTCCATCCCATTGGCCTGTAACCCAGTTACACAGGCAACTATGGCTGAGAACTTTGAAGAAAGTCAATAAATATTGAAAAGACAAGATTTTGTTTTCTCTTTCTTGGAAGTATGATACATGCTTTCAGTAATTTTCCAATTATCTCCTGTCTTCCTCTGTTATCACTTTACCTATTTATAGATTCTTAAAGCTATATCAAGAAAAATATATATGGAATTATTTCCCCAAAGAACTTTTCCCACATCTTACATGGTAGAGGTCACGTAACAGAATGTGTCCTCTGAACGACTGGAAGAGTGCAGCTGGGTGGCAGTGATGCTCACACTGGCTGCGAGCATCACAGCCCAGTTCGGGAGCTGCCTTCATTGTGCACAGCTGAAGCTCTGCATCTGCTGCACATGGCTCTGTAGCCTCCCGTCTCTTCAGCATGGAAACCAGCGCTGTGTGTTCTCACTCTGCTAATGACTGTCTTATATGTCATGTAAGTGAAATGGTGCAGCAGATGTCTTCCTGGCCTGCTTCTTTAGTTTAGCATTGTGGTCTCCGGTTTATTCTGTGTTGTTTCATGTGTTGTGGTTTGCTCCTTTCTGTGGATGACCAGCATCCCATTGTTGATAATGTGTGTGGGGTGGAGAGAGGTATCACATTGTATTGTCTGCTGTGGACACTTGTGTTGCTTCTGGAGTTAAAGTACAGCAAAAACATTTCTAGGAACATGATAATCTGTTTTCTGGTTTTCAGAGTAGAATTTATCAACTGGCAATCCAGTGATACTAATTCCTATAGCAATGGTACCATTTTATATTCTCTGCAATAAATAAATAAAAAGATTTTTTTTTGTCTCTGTAAAGTTTTTGTAATCTATCTAATATAATAGGATGTCTCATTTTAACTTTTTCTTGTCATTGTGTAGCATGGTTAATAAAAACCCAGAGACAGAATTTGGGGTTCAACCTGAAGGTCAGATTAGCAAAACATCCAGCTACTGGCTCTTACCTCTACTTCAATCTGAAATGGCAGTCCTGCCTCTAGGAATCTCAGAACAAGACTGTGTGTGAGAATTTTCTCCTCCCACCTTATATTCCTGTCTACGGCTGGGATTCAAGATGTGCACCACTACCGCCCAGTTTCTATGCAAACTAGTGTGGCTACTGGGATTAAAGGTGTGTGTCAGCACTGCCTGGTTTGGAAGGCTGACCAGTGGGGCTGTTTTGCTCTCTGACTTCAGGCAAACTTTATTTATTAAAATACAAATGAAATATCCCCTGCATTTTGTTTTAATTAAAAGATTGTATGTTGTAGAACCAAGTTAGGTTTACAGCACAATTGGGCAGAAAGTATCCTCTGCATGACACCCTGGCGGCAGTTGTCCTGCAGCAGCATGGCGCTGCTGTCCCAGCTGCTAAGCCTGCATTGACATGTCCTAAGCATCCAGTCTGGCCTCCGTCAGGACTGACTCTGGTCACTGTATATTGTATAGGATCTGATGAATGATGATGCATGCACAGAACGGTGTCACAGTTCCTCCTGCCCATGTGCCTCGTAGCTGCTGTCTGTGTTGTTCTGCCTTGTGCAGAATGTGGTGCATTTGTAGTTAGATAGCACATAGCCATTCGTAGATCCCCTCCTCTCAATTGCTGAAGGCAGTTAAATTACTCTTTCTATGCCTAGATAGCTCATTTTTTTCATAACCGAGTAACATTTTGACTTTCTCGGGCTATGTCATGGTTTACCCTGTAGTTACTGAGGGCATAGGAATAAGCTGCTGAAGCATCTGCCTGCAGGCTTTAGTGTAGATTTACAATTTAAATTCATTTGGAAAAATATCAAGGAAAGTGATTGTTGAATCATAGGAATAGTTTATCTAGTGCTTAGAAAATTGCCGAACTGTTCCTCACAGTGGTTTCATCATTTTGCATTCCTACCAGAAGAGAGGCAGAGAGAAGAAGAGAGATCCTGCTTCTCTACCCCTTCCTCTGAGCCACGCGTCAGCCCCTCTGATCAGCGCATCATGCTTGTCTCATTGCAGTGCGATTGAGCGCACTTCCTCCTTATCTGTGTTTCTGGTTTCTGTCTTGTTTGTTCAGGTCTTTTGTCATTTGTTCTTTTTTAAAATTTGATTGTTCATTTTATTACTGAGTTTAAATAATTACTTATTAATTTTTTTGTATTATTTGGATAACAATCCTTTAACAGATGGTGCTTTTCTCTTCCTTCTGAAGCTGGGTGCTGGGAATTGAATCAGAGCCTGACCCATGCTAGTCTAGTGTTGTGGTGCCAGGCTGCAGCCCCTGCTCAGATGGACCTTTTGCTTACAACTTGTCCGTGATCTTGGAGTTGGAATTTTTAATTTAAAAGATTTATTTATTTACCTATTTGAATACTCTAACCAGTGCTGCAAAGTTTTCACTATAGAGATCTGTATATGTTTTGCCTGTATGTATATCTATGTATATTTGTGCTTAGTGCCTGCAGAAGTCAGAAGAGGGTATTGGATCACTTAGAACTAGAGGTTGTAAGCTGCCATGTGGATGCTGGGAACTGAGTCTGAACCTTTAGCAAGAGCAGCTAGTGCTCTTAACAATGGAGCTGTCTTTCCAGCCCATATATGTAGTAAGAAGGCTGCTTGTTGGTTCCCGGCTGCTCAGCCCTGAAATAATCACACAGAAACTGTATTAATTAAACCACTGCTTGGCCCACTAGCTATAGCTTCTTATTGGCTAACTTTTACATATTAATTTAACCAATTTTTAATAATCTGTATATTGCCACGTGGCTGTGACCTACCAGGTAAAGTTCCGTCCAGCTCCAGCGGGGCTACATGGCTTCTCTCTAACTCTGCGTTCCTTCTCCCAACATTCTGTTTAGTTTTCCTGGCCTAGCCCTTTTCTTTTGCCCTACAAACAGGCCAAGGCAGTTTCTTTATCTTAATTATACATTATATTTTTACATGAGCTGCACAAACACAATACCTTAATCAAGAGCAGAAATATACATATAATAAAATTGATCTTAAATTTGTATCAATAAACCAAGATCCATACCAATGCAAATCTCTATAGCACATATATATATATGCATGTGTGTGTGTATATATGTGTACATACATACATATACACAAATACTTAAATGAATATATATTCATTTATTTATTTATATTTATTTTAAGTATTTATTTGTATATGTTTGTGTATGTAAACCTGTGTCCAGAGATCTTATGCACATTTGTTGGGTTTATATATAGCTCATCTTTTCAGATGCTAGCTTAAATGGCAATGCATTATTAATCTCAAACTTTTGCTGCTGCAGTGGACAACTTCTGCCTTTGGACAGTAACCCACATTTCACCTTGCTGCAGTTCTTTATTTTAACTCTGGTTTTGTTGGTTGGTTGAGATATTCTCTACAAATCGCCATGTCACCTGCAAAGATATCTGATTTCTTCCTTCTAGCCTTAACATCCTTCCTCATTTTCGGATGTGGACTTTTTGAGAGGCAACAGTAGGAGGAAAGGCACAGCCTGGCTCCTGATCTTGGCAGGAGAGCTTTGTACCCTACATTAACACTGATGTACGCACATGGACTTTTGTAAATCTTCATCAAGTTTATGGATTGTCTTTGTTAGCCCCAGTTTGTTGCAGATTTTTTTTCCTTTATACCGTGAATGCATGTTGAACTTGGTCAGGTAATTTTTCTTTCCCTGTTTTATTCTTCAGGCTGTGGATACTGTATACTAACTGGTTTTCAAATGCTGAATGTTACTGCCTGGGTACATTCATCGGGTTGTAGTGTGTACTTCTTCTTATCCATTGTCCAATTTGGTTTGCTGACATTTTGTTGAATTAGGGTTTTTTGTTTGTTTGTTTTTGCATCTGTTTATGGAAAATACTGGAAGTAGTTTGATTGTAATGTCATTGTCTGTGTTAGAATGTGAGTAATCTTGTGCCCTAGAAGGGATTTAAGATTCCTCGGCTCCCATCTTTCAGAAAAGAGTGTAGAAAGCTAGTATGATTTCTTCCTAAAAACGGGACACTCTGGCATATTTCAGATCAGTACTTCTCCTGTTGGAGCATAGAAAGTTTTTGCCTTTGTGGTTTTGCCCTGAGAGGAAAAGAAGAAATGACTGAATTGTAAGCTCCCTTTCCACTGGCCACTGCAGCTGCCATCCCTCCGTCACAGTGCATGTTTCCCCTTCTGGGGCTGCTTCCGCAGAGCTGCGTCAAGTGGTACCTGTCTTTCTCCTCCACCTGAGGCAGTTTTCCCTGTGATCTCACTTCTCTGCATGATACAGTTGTTGGGTGGTTACTGTTCTCCTTGTTGCTAAGACCCAGTGACAACTTCTAAGCTCTCTCTGTGGGACAGGACTAGATAATGGTCCGTGTTCATGGAATGTCTAGTTTCTTAAGCACTGTTCCTTGAGTAGGTTGTCTCATCTCCTTTGTCTGATGTTGGAATTCTTGTCAAAAAGCATTGGTTCATTCATTGGAGGGGTTGTGTCTGAGTGGAGTTCAATGTCATTGGTCTGTTCTTTGACTTTATGCCTACCCTACAGCATTCTTAGGACTTTGGCTTCATATCAAACTTTGAAATCCAAGTCTGAGTCTGTACCCTGTTCTTTTTCACTGTTGTTTTATCTACCCTGTGCCCCTTTAGATCCTGTATGAATTTTTATTTCTGCAAAAGATGCTGGGTTTTCATAGTTACTGCACTGACTGTGTAGATGTATGGGTGCTCATAGCATGCAAGCAGCATTCAGACAATAAACATGAGCTGCCTTCCATTGTTTATGTCTTTATTTCTTTCAATATCATTTTATAGATTTCTTTGTGTAAGTGTTGTGCCTCTGCGATTAAGCTAACCACTAAGTATTTTCGTTCTTTTTTGATGCTATTGACAAAGGACTTATTTTCTAGATTTCTCTCTGAGATTTTTTCTTGTTAGCATGTGGATACTAAGTTGTTGTTGTGTGTGTATGTGAACTTTATGTGTGGTTACTTTCTTGAACTTTTAACAATTGTTCTCCCACCTTTAGGCTTTTCCTCCTACAAAGTTGTGTCTGTGAACAGACTGTTTACTCTTTCATCTCTAGTTTGCCTTTGATGTCTTCTTTCCCGTCTGAATGACACAAGTTTACACTGTCCCATGCTGCTATTCCTTGAGGGAGAGATTTCAGTCTCTCACTGTTGAGAATAGAGCCTGCTGTGGCTTCACATGTGGCCTCTATTATGAAAAGGTAGATTCAGCCTGTCACCAGTTTGTCCAGTGTATTGAATTGGATGATGCTGAAATTTGCCAAATACTTTTCTGTATTGATTGAAACGATTGTACCTTTTATTCTCAAGTTATAGTGTATTACATTGATTGGTCTTTAAAATATAAATATGTATTTTGAAATGTATCAAAGAAATGTGAGCTTTTTATTTTTAAAAGCTTTCTAAATTATAAAGGTAATTCTTGAGGACCTAAAGAAGATGAATGATAGATAGGACTAACATAAAAATTTAAGCGGTGACCATAATACAAAAATAGGACAAAGAAAAAATGTACTGGGGAAATCCTTGTAGCATGTTTGTTTCATAAGGAGCTTTGTCCTGTGACATCTAACAAGAGCCTGAAGGAAAACCACTAATCTAACAGCAAAAACACCTAGTAAAAATAAGCAGTTTACACCCACACTGCACACACGACTGATGGGAGGCAGTGTCCCATGTGCCATTCCAGTAGTGCAGGGGAAGCAGTGATGGAGCATTGGCCCAGGTAAGCTGGACAGCCTTTAAGAAGCAGCGTGCAGTGTGAGTCAGAGTGTGTGTCAACAGAAATATTCATCCAGTTTGTGGCAGTAAACTGGTGCATCTGTTTGTCAGTATTTTGTCTTCTGTTTTTGAAATGGCAGTATCTTGATCCATCAGTTTTCTTTGAAGTGGCTAATCTATAGCAATGTATTAACCTGTGCATAAGATGTATCCAGAAGGCATCTATAGCAGTGGATTGACCGGTGTACAAGGGGCATCCAGAAGGGCCTTGTCATTTGGGTCGGGGAATAAAAAAAACTGGGGTAGAACTAGAAGGCACTTAGGTGCTGGCCAGTACTCAGAACAGTTAGTAGGCTGTGGCTCATCTGTAGAGTGGCATCTTTTTTTTTTCAGATTTTAGCGTGAATTAGATAGATTTGGGTTGATATGGGAAGCTTCTGGAAGCATGTTTAAGAGTTAAAGCAAGAAAGGCTAGCTTGTGGGTGGGTGGCCACTCGTGGCTTATGAATGAAATGTAAAGTAGAATTTCAAATGCTGGTGTCTGGGAGGGTGTGCAGGAAATGGCTGGCGATCACACACATTGTCTTGGAGTGTGGGGCTTGGGATATAGAGTGAGCTGGGTTTGCCTGGTCGCCCTTTTTGAGTGCTTTAAATTCCTTCAATCATGGGAGTGTACAATTGGAAAATGAACGTCCACATTCTTCCTTTTGGTCCGTGTGCACTAACTGTATTTCTTTTGATTTTTATAGATTTCTCTTGTGCTTTGTTTTGTGTTGATGTTTGGGAACTCGATGTTACTCACATCTTACTATGCATCCTCTTTGGTAATTATTTGGGTAAGTATTCCTTTAACTGTTTTTTAAAAAGCTTTATTTTTGAGAAGTTTATGAATATATACAGTGAAGTATGACCACAGATAGTCCCCATAACTCCTCAGCACATCCCCCCAGATGCAGGTTTTGGTTGTTTATTGATAGCTCACTATGTTCAGTTAATCTGTCTGGCTCTGCCTGTTTTTAAAACAGTTTCAACTTCTCTATCACTGGTTTACAATGCGTGAGTAGCTTCTGCGGGGTCATATAAAGTGTTTATCAACTTTATCTTTACCCGATGGAGCAGTGAAGTTCTCACTACAAAAGCAGAGAAATTAAGACTTAGTGACATCACCGTTGGAAAGTTCAGAGCCTCGGGTCCCTCTGTCCCTAGGTTGCTTTTTCCTCCCCTCAGCTCCCCTTGCGCCTGCTTTGTTCTTGAGTTCATTGCAGGAGATTTCTGTGCTTCCTAAGTTTTCTTTTCATCTTTCCAGTTTCAGTCTAAATCTAAAAGTTGTCTTAAATTCAGACTTTGGTGCACTTTTAGGAAATGACTTTGATTCACAGGCTTTAGTGTCACAGTGCTGTGCCAACCCCAGTTCCCCCTCTACCTGTGGCACACACACTCCAGATGGGTCTGTGTCTTGAGAACACACATGTTGCACTTCCCCGTTGGAGTGCTTTCTGCCTTTTGAATAGTCGTCCTTTGATTCATTTTATGTCCAGAGCCCATTGGTACATGTGGAGAGTCTTACCTTCCTACCTCACAAGTAGCTACTTTAAAATACACACATGCTTTCTCCAGCCTGAGGCAGTACCTGTAGCTGATGTGTTATTTATTACTCTGTAGCTAAAGTATATTTAGCCACAGCCATGGGCTTGCGATGATGCTGTTTGCAGCCCTAAACTTGGAGCTGCTGTTGCTGTGCCCTGGGATTAAGATCAACAAATTCTCTAAGACGTTTTTGCCAAGTTTGAAGTCTGTTTTTCTCGCTGGAGCTTATATAGTTTAGGATTCATGTACCTGGACAGACATGATTTAACACAGAACTGTTCTGTTAGGACAGTAAAATCTCATGTGTAGTTCATCACATAAGTCAGGAATTTTAAGCTTAAAGGGAATCTTAATGCTTTCATGAGCTATTTAAATTTCTGAATTTGTTGTATACCTCTTGGTTCATCATAGGTAAACCTGATATGGAAAATAGAGAAGTAGGTCTTTTATATACTGATTTTCTTTTCAATTTTACATTCTCAATGACAGTAGATTTTTTTAGTGTTTTTTTTTTTTTTGAGGTATGGTTTGAAATCACTAATTGCATATGTGGACATGGGGTGGCAATTGTGAAGAATCCACAAAACAAAGCAAAGGACATGAATGTCGGAAAGAAATGTGTAGGGAGAAGGGGTGGGGACAGAGAGACAGGACTGTAGATTAATTAGGATGGAGTTCATACATGCGTGAAAATGTCAAAGAACAGATTTAATTAATAAATCAATCATGTGCTGAATTTCATATTTTTCAAAGTCTCAGTTATTCAGAACAATTGTTACTTGGGTGTCTGAGTATTCATTTGTGTTCCTATTCAGGGGTTGCTGGCAGTGAAACCACAGTTGCTAAAAATGAATGTATCTGAACCTAGTTTATGGGTAAGAATAAACCTTCGTGTTTTCTTCTCTAAAATACAGCATTGGTTTTGTGCTTTACTTTTTAAGGAATTATGTGCATGAGGCAGGGGCCTAGTTGCTTTGTAATAAGCATATGAGGGCTCTGTTTGAGGTTTTATTTGTTACCCCATGTTTCTTCTGAGGACAACCATGTGTGACAATCCCACTGTAGGAGTCGAGCTGGAGTTCTTGTTTACATCTCTGATAAGACAGAAATACATTTTGCTAGGAAGGTCCTATGTTTTCAGTTTTATTTTTAGTTATAATAACCCTTGGTTTTTGAACAATGTGCTTTTAAAAGGCATTCCCTTGGGGACTAGATATTGCTAACATGGGAATAAAGCATATGCTCTGTTCATTGCTCCAGGCTACAGAAGGTGGAAGGAAGTTTGTTTTATTTATTTTTCTTTTGTAGGTTATCCAAGGGTGTTGTTGGTTATGTGGAACTGTTACACTCAAGTATTTGACTTCCAGAGTCTTCGGCATTGCAGATGATGTAAGTGTATTGTTGCTTAAAATGGAAAGACTTGAAATGTATCCAATAGGCAGGGAGTAAATTAGTGGAATTATTAGAGTATAATTTCTTAAGCTGTATTCTAAGGTGAAGTAAATATTATTTTCTCTCTTTAATACAAGAAAGAAAATCACAAAAATGTGATTTTATATATATAGTTTTAATCTCCAGAATTAACATAGCCCCCCATTTTAGTATATTTCTATGTCACAAAGATGTAGAAGATATAAAACAAGAACTCTGGACACTAAGGCCTCACATTTAAGGCATGTATAGCCATTTTCTGACTTCTTTATGGTCTCCTTTTAAACCAGTGAGACAGTGTCTTCACCATCATGGACAGAGACCCGCCCTCCCCATCTTCACTATGGCCAGTTGTTGTGGGATGTTTGTTTAGATGTCATTATTCACAGTTAGAGCCAGGTTAGACTGAAGAGATTTTGTTTTGTTTGGCTAGGACAGAGAATAAAATGATAACGTTTGTGATTTATTATTTTAAGGCTTCTTCTTATGAATAGTTCCTTTATTTATTTGTTTCTGTATGTGTGCGTGTGCATGTGTCTTCATGGTACCTGTGTGGGTGCCTATAATGAACAGAATTGGACACAAGCTATCATCTCTCTACTTTACTGTCTTGAGACAAGGTCTCCCATGAACCTGAAGCTAGATGGTGGCCAGCAAGCCCCAGTGATCCTCCTATCTCACCCTTGGCAATGCTGGGCTTATAGGCAGGCTAATCTTATGCTTTGGCTCCCTCAAGCCACCCCAGCCTCACTTTGCTTACTTTATTTTGATGTTGTGATCAGCACATTCTAAGTAGGTACTTCCAGCAATTATAATAATACAAGGGATAATGAAGGCTATGGCAAGTAGGAGTATAAGTTCAGGATTCTACAGGAGTACACAGCAGGAGAATCAGGAATCAACTAGAAGTCATCTGTGCAGATGAGAGGGGAAGGGTAGTGGAGTTGGATGCAGAACGTAGGAAGAAGGGGGAGAAAATAGCTCTGGTCCAGGTGTGTGGACAAACTAATAAGACAGTGATTCAGACTGAAGGCACTGTTGACAGTTTTGCCTACCCCAATATTCTACTGAAATGAAAGGACTGTCAGTGCAGATCTCCACACAAGAGATTTCATAAGCATGTGAATGCCTCTAGGACTGTAGCAGCGAGCAGCACCAATGGCTCCTGCATTCTTACTGTGCTGCTGCTAAAGAAGGAGGTGCCGGGCACCCAGCCCTTTCCTTCTTCGCTCACTGTCCTTTGGGAGGAGCCTGTGTCTATCCCTTCACCTGGCAGTTCTCTCTAGTCTGAGGAGCTAGCAGCAGTTAGGGTTCAAGTATTTCCACTTTGCAAGTTTTATGTAGGTCTCATTTCATCATGAATGAGATGAATCCTGGAGCTTTCAAAACAAAGACAAGCAAACAACAAAAACCACTTACCCTTCAAAGGAAAGTCTTCTTAGCAGAGTTTTACAGTTTGTCAGGTTGGAATGGCCATGTCTCGCCTGTGATCTTACAGTTTTCATAAATTACAGGGGCTTACTGAGTGTAGCATGGGGTCAGTGCTTAAGAAGCATTGGTTAGTGTTGCCATGGTTATTATTTTAATTGATTGTGTACACACGCGCACACCATTTTCTTCCTCTGTGGACTCACTGGTGGGTACTTAGGTTGCTAGGTTGGTGGATTGTGCTGCAGTGTACTGAGTTGTGAATAAATAACTCTTTATTAGTTAATTTTTAATGGTGGGTCTAGAGATTACAATACATATCTTTATTTAAAACAATCTTAAGGTTAAATCTGTAGGGTTCAAAGTATGATTGCTCTTCCTTTGTGCCATTATTGTCATACATTGGCTGTGTTAGTGCCAAGAGCATGAGTTCTGATCATTGATTTATACGCTCTTGTATCTTAAATGAAGAGAAAAAGAACAAAGGGGGTTTATATTGCCTTTGTATTTTGCAACATTTTCCATCATTTTTATTGCCCTTTCTTGTGCTTGAGGAGGCTTGTGTACTCTTAACCTATAGGACTCCATTTTCTAATTTTTCATAAGCCGGGTCTCTTAACAGTGGGTTCTGTCCACTTTCATTTCTGTTCCAGTGTTTAGGCTATTTGTTGTGGTTTCTCATTTTGCTGGTTGCAGAATTGTTTGTGGACTGTAGTTTCTTTAAAACTTCTGGCCTTTATTATTTCTAAGAAGGCAATCAATATTCTTTTATATATATTGATAAAATCACGTCTTTCCTGCCTTCCATGCCCCTTTGCTTGCTCCCTGAAAGTCTATACTGCCTTTTGTTCTATCAACTGTGGGTTTGTAGAATACTTGGACTCTCTTGGATCATGTGTATGTTTTCCAGTCCTCCAGGAGTGTGAAAATGTCCCCATCCCTTAGATGGTTGCCTCGTCTCTAGGTTCTCCCTGTAGCATTTACAGCTAGTCTGCCCGCAGGAAGGCTTTCATCTCTCATTTTCCTGCTGGTGCTGATGAGAGCACAGGTGTTTGTAATCGGCTCAAAATCAAGTTTTTGACATTGGGCCCACCACCCTCATAGAGACCCTGCCATTGACCTAGCAAGCTAGAGAATCCATGATGGTAGATGGGACAGCCTAGGCAGGAGTGCCACACACTCCCATTTCTTCACAGTTCATTTTTATCAGAAAATACAGCGTGGTGGTTATTAGACTAGAAACTGTGATGTAGTTGTCCTGGGTATTTCTGACCCTCTCTTCCATGTCTACAAGTTCCCACATTTAACCCTGACCCAGTGTTGGACTTCAGAAGCCAATCTCATTTGCTCATTGTATTATTCTGTAGGTGGGGCTTCTCTGTGTCCTCGTACCTGTGCCCAAATAATCCCTCAGAGACTTATTAATTATAAATGCTCAGCCATTAGCTTAGCTCCTATAATATTTCTATTCATTTGTATGCTGCCCCGAGGCTCATTACCTCATGTCCACACTTCCCATCCTGCTTGTTCTGTGTCTCCTTCTGTCTCCCGAGACTCTGCCCTTCTTCCTCCCAGCATCCTCTGTCTGTCTGTCCCACCTATACCTCCTGACTAGCTACCAGGCAGTCAACTCTTATTAAACCAATCAGAAGGTGCCTTGGCAAAGACACATCTTCATAGTGTCCCAAAAGATTATTCCATCACCTTGTTCTTTCTTAATAGTGCTGAGTTTGGTTGGCTAGTATTTTAAGTATTTTAAGGCTATTTACCTTTAATCATGAAAGGTATTAATCATAGTTTTTCTTACTTGTAATGATTTTGTCTTCAGGACAGTGGTAACTTCCCGTATTTTTGAAGATGAGTTCAGTCTCCTACTTTCAGAGAGTATTTGAATAGAACTGGCATTTCTCCCTTAAATGTAGGCAGAGAGCCACACTGAAGCCTACAGCATGCAGGATTTTCGGTGTGGGGGGGGGGGTTTCAGTCCTAACTTGACTTCCTTAAGAACTTAGCCGTCTGGCTAGAGCTTTGACGGGTGTGCTCAGGGCTGCTTTGCACATTTCTTTGTTTGCAACTGAGTGGAGCATGCTTTCAGAATTGCACTTGCACGTTTTATACATGTACGTATATAGGGAATGGTCTTTTATTGTTAAACAATTAAGTCTTCTACTTTTCTAACTTGACGGGTAACATTGTGTGTGTATGCCATGTACAGCCTCATGTGGGGAAGCTTTCATGCATGGTGGAACGCTAGAAAACAGCCCTTCTTCAGGTAACTTCGTAGGTGTTGCTTTGTGACTAGAGCTCTTCACGCCCACTCTCTACACTTGGCAGTGGAATGGAAGAGGGCCACTGTTGGCAGCCCCTGGTGTGCGGCAGCTCTGCTGGGTACTCCTACCTAACAGTCCCTGGTGTGCAGTGGGTCTGCTGGGTATTCCTACCTAACAGTCCCCGATGTGCAGTAGGCCTGCTGGGTACTCCTACCTAACAGTCCCCGATGTGCAGTAG